>SJYW01016377.1:730075-749117 GCA_006410735.1 Raphicerus campestris | reverse complement strand
AAAAAATCATGCTTCCACATCAACCCTCCCTCCCCACCCCAAAAAAAAGAAAAAAGTTCATAAAAGTAGTAAAGGTATATTTGGCCCTTTCTCTGGCGTTGTGATCTGTGTGGGGTCGCTACCAAGGCAGTTCCCTCTGTTTGACTTCCTCTGTTTGCTGGTCTCTTCCGTGTCTGATTTCCGTCTTGACACAGGGATGGCGGTGAAGGACGGGGGTGCCGTAGGCTTCATGCACCTCCCGGGTCTAAGCCACTCAGGTTCGGCGCTCAGGAAGCCCCTGAGGCACAGATTTGGATGGTCCTGCGCTCTGTTCCCTTCCCAAGTCCGAGTATCTAGGGAGTGGGGCGATCGCAATTGCCACGATTTCTGGGCTTATCCTGCTGCTCAGATTTCTGGGAGTGCCACTGGGACTCCTCAGGAGCCCTTGCGCTTTGATTGCCCCACTTCCAGCACTTATGGCTCTGTCTGCCCGTCACTGGAGGGGGATGGTCTGCTACCGGCTATTTCCAATCGGTCCTTTGTTCTGTGCGAGGGACTGTCGTGATGTCTTATGTTGGAGCGTTCTGCGTGGTGGCTATCTCACAGTCTGGTTTGCTAGTCCAAGTTAGATAGTTCTGGCCATGCACGGACCCAATTCTGGCCGCGTTACGACCGGATTCTCGCGAAAAGCCCAGGCCCGCCCACTTGTTTGAAAACACTGCGGCTGGCGGGTCCCGGTCCTCCCTGCCCAACCCCCACTCACTGGTGTCAGGTACAGGCGTTTGTGCTGCTTATCCGCTGGGGGTTTTGCTGTTGGATTCGTAATCTGTTGGTTTTAATTATTTATTTTTCCTTCCTGTTATGTTGCCGTCTCTACTTCCCAGGCTCGACACAGACAGGGCTGCAAGAATGTTTCCCGGAGCTTGGAAACCTCTCTTTTTAAGAGTCTCTTCCCAGGGCGGGATTCCCTTCCTGGGACGGGGCTCCCTCCCTACCTCCTTTGTCTCTTTTCTCGTCCCTTATATTTATCCCTACCTGTTTTTGAAGCCAATGATCTGCTTTGCTGGATGCTTGATGTCCTCTGCCAGCATTCAGAAGTTGTTTTGTGAAATTTATTCAGCGTTGAAATGTTCTTTTGATGAAGTAGTGAGAGAGAGAGTGTTCTCCCCGTCCTATTCCTCCGCCATCTTTTCTTCCACTGATTTCTTATTTTGGATCCGCCTTATACTAGCCAGAGAAAGCCAGGTGGTCACAGAATAGACACCATCACCATATCCCAAAGCTCTGTGAACAATATGCATGTTCTGAAACCAATCAAACTCTATTACAAGAAAACCTGAATGAACCTTTTCATAACCCTCAGTACTCGTACACCCTGATCTTTTGATAAAAGGTATTATTTTTCATTTTGGTTGCTGATGATATATCAAGGATGGCAACAGTTTCCACAGTTTTCTCTTTGATCTTCTCTGCAGAGCTAGAATTCTAGATTAATTCTACCAGGTACAATGATATAAACCCAGCATTATTGAGTCATAAGCATTACCCTTTCATTTCTAACTTGCCATATGGGGAACATATATCTTTTCTTGCAGTGATTTAAAGTTTTGATCAAATGCATGCCATATTAAATGTTTGCAGCCATATAGTGAATGCATTTTGGCTATTTAAAACTCAGCCAAGATTTACAGTATAATTCCATTGCTGAAGTTATCCATGACAAAGTCACAGCTAAGCCAAAACTCCTAATACATATTGCAAAGTGTAAATTATTATGCTTCATTTAGAAATTCAAATATGAGGTACAATAGGGTTCTGGGTGAAGTGTAGGGGTGCAAGATTTTGTAGTTGGCAATTTCTTCTGGAGAATCTATGATCTTAATATATATATAAAAAAAAAACTCCTGCTTCTGTCTGTGAATGTTGGCACAACTGTCAGAGCCTGTGCATAGGCCTGGAATGTCCCACATCTCAGATGATGGTGTTAGCAGCATCAGAAGGAAAGTCAGTTTCCTTCTGTACATCACAAGAGTACATAAGCTTTGTCTCATGCTTAGAGGTAACAGAATTTGCTCTCTTTAATTTATCAACCAACTAAAGAAGGGACTAAAAATAACTTGGGGTTGTATGTTCCTGTAAAGAACAGTGACTCCTTTTATATAATAATGGCTATATTTGAAGGCTTTTCATTCATTTACAGATATTTATTGAACACCAGCTATGTGCAGGGACTCTGCTAGACATTAGGAATATAAAGAAAAAATTCTTCAAGGTCTTGTTTAACTCTTTGTCTTTCTGCCTGTAACAGGCAGCCTATGCCTATTTAACTCATTTAGTTTCCATCAAAATCAACTTCTCAATTGATTTTGTTTTCCATTCTTGAGCACTTTTGCCTTTATGGAAATGTCTCCCATGTGTAGATGCCTGGAACGTAATGTCAAAGGGCAGATGTGTTTTCTGTTTTGGCCATATGCCATTCATCATATGGGCACATCCATATTTCATCTTGAACATCCGTATTATACGATATGCTCATGCCTTAGTGTAACCTTGGCTCACTTCCAGTGTTGCTGCTTTCTATTTTTCAGCACAAAATCTCTGTGGTTTGGCTTATTAAGTCCCAGATGTATTCATTTGGACTCCTTCCCTCAGGAAGCATGGGGTCCCAGGGTGGTGGTGTCTGAGACAAGTGCTCAGAATTTCCTGTAATGAGTCCTGATTCTGGCTTCATGAGGCTGTCACTTACCCCTCATGGAGAGTGATTGCTGCCAGGTCATTATTTCCATACTGAAGCTGCTCCCTGCAATTCTATTTGGGAAGCTTCATACCCCAGCTTTCTGTGTGGCATCCACATGAACCCATTTGAATTTCATGGTTGGAGAAATTTATTCATGAAACCTGGATTTTTGCCTTGATATGGTCCATTGATCCGTAGGTCTTTAAACAGATATGGTAGTCCAGAAGCTATTGCTTAATTATACTTTCTTGGGAGAAGTGAGTTGAGTGGAGAAGAGGTACCTGTCTCAAAGATCCCAGAGAGCAGAACTTCTGGGTAGATGCTGATAGAATATCACACCATTCACAGAAAAGTGATTTATATGAATCAAAATAAACATGATCATTCTTTAGTGTAGAGAAAAATGGAACCCAGGTAATAAGCTGGGATGTACTAACTGCCCTTCAATACAATATTATTCTGAAGTACTAAATGTTATTCTTTATCTGTCTATATTTTTTATCTTTAAAGGTAGAATGAAACAAAGAGCTTACAGAGACCCCAGGGGCAGAGAGGAGGAATGGGAGATACACTATTTCATAAAGGTAGGCAAACTGCCCTGCCATTCCAACTTCCTCACAAATACTTCAATCATGGCAACTTTCCCTTTTATGTAATGTGTTGAGAGACTTATCAAATTTAACACCATGAAATATTTCATAGGAGTTGCAAGTTTATATCTCAAGCCTGAATTCTTAAATTAAAAAAAAAAAGGTATGATGTAATGTCCAAGTTACTAATTGAATTAAGCCTAGAGTGAGCTTCACAGAATGAAAATATGTTTAATACTGGGAAGAGAGAAATGTGAGCCACATCATGAATCCTGTTCCAAAGATAAATTACAGTGTTATGACAAGGCTCATGTTAATCTAACTATGCTCTCAATAAACTATTCAGTAGGCAGGCAGCAACCATAACCTGCCAGTTGTTGCTTTAGAGCTGAAAGACCTTTATTCCCTACATATAAAATAAAATATATAAATGTATATGTTTGGGTGGACAGTTTTATGTAGAAATCACATTAAAAGAGACTGATATACAATTCAATAATCAACACAGTCTCAACTGCAGCAACCACAAATGTCCAAACTCATGCCAATAGGAAAAATAGCCCTGATTTCCTTCTACCCAGATTCCCCTATAAAATATATAGAGAGAAGTATGTATTTAAAAGAGGAATGGAGAAGGGAATGGCAAAGAGAACAGGCAAGGCTGACATGGCACAGGATAAAGCATCTGTCAAAATGCCAAACAGGAAAGTCACTCAAAAGACAAAAAGGCACGGATTTTGTTTAGACAGTCATATTTTGAAAAGTAAAGGGAAAGGGAGGGAAAGGAAAGGATGGGGACGAGAAAAAGGAAACCAAAGGTGAGTTTATATGGGCCCCTTGCATCTGTTTATACTGACTCCATAGAAAATGATTGACATTTCTTGACAAAGATGAAATAGAAGGGGCCCAGGGGCCACATCTGCATGATGCCATCACTAGGGCCTCATGGGGCACAAGTTGCCTCCATGCAACACTTGCTGAGTGGGACCATTGCTGCCCATCTGATTTCCCTGGCTTGCATACTTCCTTCCAAATAGGTACTTCCACTCTAGTTCTGAACCACATCCTGTTCAATACATGCTGGCTTATTAGTTCTGTCCCCTTCACTTTCCAAATCACCTGCCCAGTTATCTCTTTTCCCTTTCCTTCTTTCTTAATTTACTCCATCTTGGATAAGTCTGCACTTAGGCCATTTGAGCTTACCTGTTTTTAATCAGAGCTCAGGGGCAATGGCACGTCACTCCAGTGCTTTTGCCTGGGAAACCGCATGAATGGAGGAGCCTGGTAGGCTGTGGTTCATGGGGTCGCAAAGAGTCTGACATGACTGAGCAATTTCACTTTCACACATTGGAGAATGAAATGGCAACCCACTCCAGTGTTCTTGCCTGGAGAATCCCAGGGACAGTGGAGCCTGGTGGGCTGTCATCTATCACAGAGTTGGACACGACTGAAGCGATTTAGCAGCAACAACAGCAGCAGCAGCAGCAGGGACTTCCCTGGTGGAACAATGGATAAGAATTCACCTGCTGGGGACACAGGTTTGGTCCCTGGTCCGGAAGATCCTACATGCCGTGGAGCAACTAAACCCATGTGCCCCACCCACTGACCTGTGTTCTGGAGCCCAGGAGCCACAGCTACTGAGCCTGCATGCTGTAGCTACTGAATCCCACATCCTCTAGGGCCCCCTCACCACAACTGTTGGAGTCCACTCATGTCAAGGCTGTGCTCTGCAACAAGAGAAGCCACTACAATGAGAAGCCTATGCACCGCAACTAGAGAGTAGCCCCCACATGTCACAACTAGAGAAAGCTGCACCAAGTATTGAACACCCAGGGCAGCCAAAAATAAATAAATGAAATAAAGAAGAGCTCAGAAATAATTTGTCTAAAGAACACAATCACTTCAAGTTTTCTTTTCAGGATATCTGATTCATTCCAGTTGTGTGTATGTGTATGTATACTTTAAATCCTATATGATTTTTCTGTAATATAGTTTTCAAGACTCTTTACTAAGTATCTGCTAAGACATCTAAACTAGTGTGGACAAGAGAATAGTTTCTCATCCTTTTCTGTGTGGCCCTTGCTATTTTTACTCATTATTGATCTCTGGTTTTATTGTTTTAAGGCCTTGCAATTTTTTTTTTTTTGGAACTACCAAGTACTAGTATTCATGTTATATCTGAGTTCCTTTAGCGCAATCTTTGTTAGCTGATACCTATAGGAGTTTGTTTCCTTAGATATTGACCACAGAATGCAAGGAAGAATTGCATTCTGCTTCATCTCCTTCACTGCCTCCACTCCAGATGCTCTGTGTAATGAAAAATAGTGTTTATTTTTTTCTCTGTTTGATTAGAATTTTTAAGTGAAACATATTTTCCACAATAGGAAAATTATGAACATCATGACATTTAAAAATTTTTATTCTTTTATATCTACCCAATCCACCTTTACTTTAACCAATCTACTCTTACAAGAGTTTGAGGACAGGGGATGAGACAGTGACAATGGAGAGTACAGGAGGAATGCTTTTGTTTAATGATTTTATTCTCCATGACATGCAGGCTTCAGATCCACTACTACAGCCTCATTTTCTCATGAACAAGACAGTTTAAGCCCTAATGTTAAGATTCCATCTGTAAGAGATTGGTGTTTGTTCAAATTTCTAGAATACCAAGCAGCATAGTAAACAAACATATGAAAAGGTGCTTAGCTTAGTCATTAGAGAAATACAAGTTAGGTTGCAACATACCTCTATTCACCAGAAGAATGGCTGAAATGAAGAAGCAGACAATAGCAAGTGCTGACACTATTGTAGAATAGCTGGAATTGTCATACCCTATGAGTGGGAGTACAAATTGGAAAAATCACCTTGGAAAAGCATTTGGTAATATCTACCATGCTGAATTTATGCTTACCATCTGATCAATGATCTCAATCCTAAGTGCATGGCCAATAGAAAGACACATTTCATCATGTTATGACAATACTATTTATAATAGCCTCTATGGAGAACCGAACCAGACACTATGTATTGTACTCATACAATGGGATGCTACATACATCATTAGGATGAACAGATTATTGCTTCAGGAAATCATAGGAGTCAATTAAAAAGTATAACAGAGAGGTGAAAAGCCAAAGCTCAAGAAAAGTACACAATGTACTTTGAGAAACAGAAACAAACAAACAAAAAACCTCTATGTGTTAGAATTCAGATATGGTTACCTTTCAGAAGATAGTGCCTGGGAGAAGATACAAGGGGATTTCTGGGTTGCTTGTAATATTCTACAGCTTGATCCAGATACTGGTTATATGGATGGCTCATTTTGCACATAATTATACACAACAAGGTGCATAATTACAGTTTGTATGTTTTCCCATTGATATATTATACTTCAGTAAAAAAAAAAATACCTAAAAGAAAACAAAAGAATTTTGATATTTACTAATCATGTCCATTAACTGAAAATAGCAGATAACTTGGCAAATTACAAAAGAACAACGTTTTGCATAATTTTATTGAGGCCATCCATTTTTAAATGCAGAAAACTAGTGAATAATACTAGTAACTAAATATCTTTGAGGTGATGTGTAAAGTAAACAACAGCCACAAAGACAACAAAACTAATTATATTTTATATTTTTCAGCATTTTGGAAGAAAATTATTTTCACTTCATTCTTGAAACGTCTATGTTTTTCCTATCCGGGAGGGAAAAAGTGAACCAAAATTATATTTTCTTGACAGAATCCTTAGAAAGTCACTGGGATTGGAAAGTAGATTAGTCTCATAATCTTGATGGCTTAGTAGACATTTTCAGAAGTCAAAGGAATTTAAAAAGTAAACTTTACCCACTCCCCTAATTTAACATATTTGCCTGCCCATGCTCATATTGTTATCAATGTGGCTCATTTTAAATTCTTCACACATACATGTAATGAGTAATATTAAACTCCTCTGCCTTCAAACTGTGACATTACTGTTTGATTTACCAAGGTTCAAGGAAAAAAAGAAACCACTTAGTAGTGAATAAGTCAGCCAAACTAAATCTTTTAATTTCATCTGATTCTATTGCAATCACATAGATATGACAGAAATGAACTCTTATAAAAAAGGAAAAATGACAGTAATTTTTAAATGTTTCATAAAACAATTATAAAACATGTAGTAAGAATCTCCATTTAACTAAAATGGTATTTTTAAAAAATGAAGACAGCCTAGCTATTTCCACCAATGAATAACTGATTGATTGTAAATGATACATTCCTATTATTAATGAGACCTGACAATTCCATTAGAGTAATATGCAACAACTTCACTTACTTCTTTTGATGAGCTTATCATTCATATTTCCAGAACTGAGGAATGCTAAACAAAAGCCAGAACATTTAGAAGCTGAAATGAAGGTACAACTGTAAGGATTAGAAAGACTGTTTCTCTTCTCCTGGATCAAATGATGAAGAAGAATGTTGAGCTTCTAATCTATCAGGAGTTGTGCTGTCACTTCTCAAGTAATCCATTAAACAGTTTGTATGGTTTGAATAGCTACATTTTAGCCCATCGATTTATTGAATATTAGTTCATTCTTTCTAATTCTTTGGAGCCAGATGCTTAAACCACTCAAACAAATCAGAGACCACAAGCCCATGAGACTGAACTCTGCTTTATCCAGCTTAAAAGAAGAGCAATGCCCACAAATTTACGACCTTCTAAGTAATCTGGGTTTAATAGGCTGATTCTGTGAGATTCAATGACTCTCTGTCCTTGAACAAATCACTCTACCACTAATGAGAGCTGGTTTTTGCACTCTGAATACAAAAGTGTCTTGAGACACTGAAGTAATGATACAAGATCACATCAAATAACAACTGGTTTCCGTATGGCTAGATCTGTGAGGGTCCAAACAAGAATTTTATTAAGATAATTGCAGGAAATATGAGGGAAACACATGTGCAAATGAAACAACCAGAATTTGAAGAATGCCAAATTTATTTTGCAATTTAGCTACAAAAAACAAAAATTCAATTATATTCATAAGTGACAATTACATTCCAAATGATTATTTACATGTCAATCTCCTTTGAGCTATACTTATGTATTTGTCATTTTGATGGAAATGTATTAAAATTTATTTAAAATGTATTTTAGTGAAACAATTATTTACTCATTCACTCTCTTGAGAAAACAATTGTTAAATACTCATGCTTTGTGCTAACTTCTTTGGAAGGAAAATATCAAGTGAGACTTCATTTGACTCTCAAACAGCTTAAGAACCATTAGTGGAGAAACACTTCCAGTGTTGATTTTGATTGTATTAATAGATTGAATTTATTTGTTTTGTTGTTACTATAAAGGATGTATGAGAAGNGATTAGAATTTTTAAGTGAAACATATTTTCCACAATAGGAAAATTATGAACATCATGACATTTAAAAATTTTTATTCTTTTATATATACCCAATCCACCTTTACTTTAACCAATCTACTCTTACAAGAGTTTGAGGACAGGGGATGAGACAGTGACAATGGAGAGTACAGGAGGAATGCTTTTGTTTAATGATTTTATTCTCCATGACATGCAGGCTTCAGATCCACTACTACAGCCTCATTTTCTCATGAACAAGACAGTTTAAGCCCTAATGTTAAGATTCCATCTGTAAGAGATTGGTGTTTGTTCAAATTTCTAGAATACCAAGCAGCATAGTAAACAAACATATGAAAAGGTGCTTAGCTTAGTCATTAGAGAAATACAAGTTAGGTTGCAACATACCTCTATTCACCAGAAGAATGGCTGAAATGAAGAAGCAGACAATAGCAAGTGCTGACACTATTGTAGAATAGCTGGAATTGTCATACCCTATGAGTGGGAGTACAAATTGGAAAAATCACCTTGGAAAAGCATTTGGTAATATCTACCATGCTGAATTTATGCTTACCATCTGATCAATGATCTCAATCCTAAGTGCATGGCCAATAGAAAGACACATTTCATCATGTTATGACAATACTATTTATAATAGCCTCTATGGAGAACCGAACCAGACACTATGTATTGTACTCATACAATGGGATGCTACATACATCATTAGGATGAACAGATTATTGCTTCAGGAAATCATAGGAGTCAATTAAAAAGTATAACAGAGAGGTGAAAAGCCAAAGCTCAAGAAAAGTACACAATGTACTTTGAGAAACAGAAACAAACAAACAAAAAACCTCTATGTGTTAGAATTCAGATATGGTTACCTTTCAGAAGATAGTGCCTGGGAGAAGATACAAGGGGATTTCTGGGTTGCTTGTAATATTCTACAGCTTGATCCAGATACTGGTTATATGGATGGCTCATTTTGCACATAATTATACACAACAAGGTGCATAATTACAGTTTGTATGTTTTCCCATTGATATATTATACTTCAGTAAAAAAAAAAATACCTAAAAGAAAACAAAAGAATTTTGATATTTACTAATCATGTCCATTAACTGAAAATAGCAGATAACTTGGCAAATTACAAAAGAACAACGTTTTGCATAATTTTATTGAGGCCATCCATTTTTAAATGCAGAAAACTAGTGAATAATACTAGTAACTAAATATCTTTGAGGTGATGTGTAAAGTAAACAACAGCCACAAAGACAACAAAACTAATTATATTTTATATTTTTCAGCATTTTGGAAGAAAATTATTTTCACTTCATTCTTGAAACGTCTATGTTTTTCCTATCCGGGAGGGAAAAAGTGAACCAAAATTATATTTTCTTGACAGAATCCTTAGAAAGTCACTGGGATTGGAAAGTAGATTAGTCTCATAATCTTGATGGCTTAGTAGACATTTTCAGAAGTCAAAGGAATTTAAAAAGTAAACTTTACCCACTCCCCTAATTTAACATATTTGCCTGCCCATGCTCATATTGTTATCAATGTGGCTCATTTTAAATTCTTCACACATACATGTAATGAGTAATATTAAACTCCTCTGCCTTCAAACTGTGACATTACTGTTTGATTTACCAAGGTTCAAGGAAAAAAAGAAACCACTTAGTAGTGAATAAGTCAGCCAAACTAAATCTTTTAATTTCATCTGATTCTATTGCAATCACATAGATATGACAGAAATGAACTCTTATAAAAAAGGAAAAATGACAGTAATTTTTAAATGTTTCATAAAACAATTATAAAACATGTAGTAAGAATCTCCATTTAACTAAAATGGTATTTTTAAAAAATGAAGACAGCCTAGCTATTTCCACCAATGAATAACTGATTGATTGTAAATGATACATTCCTATTATTAATGAGACCTGACAATTCCATTAGAGTAATATGCAACAACTTCACTTACTTCTTTTGATGAGCTTATCATTCATATTTCCAGAACTGAGGAATGCTAAACAAAAGCCAGAACATTTAGAAGCTGAAATGAAGGTACAACTGTAAGGATTAGAAAGACTGTTTCTCTTCTCCTGGATCAAATGATGAAGAAGAATGTTGAGCTTCTAATCTATCAGGAGTTGTGCTGTCACTTCTCAAGTAATCCATTAAACAGTTTGTATGGTTTGAATAGCTACATTTTAGCCCATCGATTTATTGAATATTAGTTCATTCTTTCTAATTCTTTGGAGCCAGATGCTTAAACCACTCAAACAAATCAGAGACCACAAGCCCATGAGACTGAACTCTGCTTTATCCAGCTTAAAAGAAGAGCAATGCCCACAAATTTACGACCTTCTAAGTAATCTGGGTTTAATAGGCTGATTCTGTGAGATTCAATGACTCTCTGTCCTTGAACAAATCACTCTACCACTAATGAGAGCTGGTTTTTGCACTCTGAATACAAAAGTGTCTTGAGACACTGAAGTAATGATACAAGATCACATCAAATAACAACTGGTTTCCGTATGGCTAGATCTGTGAGGGTCCAAACAAGAATTTTATTAAGATAATTGCAGGAAATATGAGGGAAACACATGTGCAAATGAAACAACCAGAATTTGAAGAATGCCAAATTTATTTTGCAATTTAGCTACAAAAAACAAAAATTCAATTATATTCATAAGTGACAATTACATTCCAAATGATTATTTACATGTCAATCTCCTTTGAGCTATACTTATGTATTTGTCATTTTGATGGAAATGTATTAAAATTTATTTAAAATGTATTTTAGTGAAACAATTATTTACTCATTCACTCTCTTGAGAAAACAATTGTTAAATACTCATGCTTTGTGCTAACTTCTTTGGAAGGAAAATATCAAGTGAGACTTCATTTGACTCTCAAACAGCTTAAGAACCATTAGTGGAGAAACACTTCCAGTGTTGATTTTGATTGTATTAATAGATTGAATTTATTTGTTTTGTTGTTACTATAAAGGATGTATGAGAAGTAGTTTTTTTTTTTTAATCTACAGAAGTGCAGAGAAAGTAGCAATCTCAAATGAACGACATGATCAGACATGTTTTGAAGTAGGAGTACACCTGAATCAGGCTTTCCAGGTGGTGCGAGTGGTAAGGAGCCCAGCTGCCAACGCAGGAAACATAAGAGATGTGGGTTCAGTCCACGGTTTGTGAAGATCCCCTGGAGGAGGACATGACAACCCACTCCAGTATTCTTGCCAGGAGGTTTCCCATGGACAGAGGAGCCTGGTGGGCTACAGCCCATGGAGTCGCAAAGAGTCAGGCACGACCGAGGCAGCTTGGCAAGTAGCATGCACACATGAAGCAGGGGTTACCAAACACAAAGGCTTATGGGTGGCAGGAGAGTGACACAGATGAGCAAAGTTGGCAAGCCACTTGTAAGAAAAAGGGGAGTGGTAGAGACTAGGGCAAAAGGGAAAGTGTGGGCTCTCTTTAAACGGAAAAACCATGTATTAGAATCCTTCTGTGGCAAAGGCATCTGATTTCTCAAGAGTAGCCACAAATCTGGATTTTTCGGTACAATCTCTATCCTTTCAAATTTTGAAAAATTATGTATACATAAACATGATATATATTTATATGTAATTTGTAAAATTATATATAATATACAAACTGATTATGATATTTATATAAACTCATATGTTTATGTGTGTATATACACACAATCAATTTTACAAATATACCTAAAGCCCATATTTGAGCTGCATACAATCAATCTTCAGCCTCAACACTATATCACTGCTTCAGTAAGATGGCTGAATGTAACAAAATGGAGAAAAAACAGTTCTCTAGGAGAGAAAGTGATATGGGGAAAGTGAAGAAGGCTGAGCCCTGAAGAACTGATGCTTTTGAACTATGGTGTTGGAAAAGACTCTTGAAAGTCCCTTGGACTGCAAGGAGATCCAATCAGTCCATCCTAAAGGAGATCAGTCCTAGGTGTTCATTGGAATTACTGATGTTAAAGCTGAAACTCCAATACTTTGTCCACTTGATGTTAAGAGCTGACTCATTTGAAAAGACCCTGATGCTGGATAAGATTGAGGGCAGAAGGAGAAGCAGAGGACAGAGTATGATATGGTTGGATGACATCACCAATGCAATGGACATGAGTTTGAGTGGACTCCAGGAGTTGGTAATGGACAGGGAGGCCTGGCGTGCTGTGGTTCATGGAGTCACAAAGAGTCAGACACTACTGAGGGACTGAACTGAACTGAAAACCATAATAATGAGCTTGGAACTTTTGCAAAAGCACTAGAAACTGACAAAAGGGTTTCAGGAAAGAGTGACTCAATACAATTACCTTGTAAAACTCACCAGATTAGAGACTCAAAATACAGAGACCTCTCAGCTTCCTAATATACTAGCTTAGTAATAAAGTGGCTACAGCCGAGCTGAAGTCATATCTATAGCATCAGAGAGGAAGAAGTGGACAGACGAGACACTGGCATGGAGCAGGGCTTGAGAAGTGAATAGATATAACAAAAGGTTTAAAAGAAAATGTCAAGATCTAGTCTCAAATTTCTTGTTTTTGTTTTNGACATGATCAGACATGTTTTGAAGTAGGAGTACACCTGAATCAGGCTTTCCAGGTGGTGCGAGTGGTAAGGAGCCCAGCTGCCAACGCAGGAAACATAAGAGATGTGGGTTCAGTCCACGGTTTGTGAAGATCCCCTGGAGGAGGACATGACAACCCACTCCAGTATTCTTGCCAGGAGGTTTCCCATGGACAGAGGAGCCTGGTGGGCTACAGCCCATGGAGTCGCAAAGAGTCAGGCACGACCGAGGCAGCTTGGCAAGTAGCATGCACACATGAAGCAGGGGTTACCAAACACAAAGGCTTATGGGTGGCAGGAGAGTGACACAGATGAGCAAAGTTGGCAAGCCACTTATAAGAAAAAGGGGAGTGGTAGAGACTAGGGCAAAAGGGAAAGTGTGGGCTCTCTTTAAACGGAAAAACCTTGCCTTCGTTTTGGTTAATCATAACCATGTATTAGAATCCTTCTGTGGCAAAGGCATCTGATTTCTCAAGAGTAGCCACAAATCTGGATTTTTCGGTACAATCTCTATCCTTTCAAATTTTGAAAAATTATGTATACATAAACATGATATATATTTATATGTAATTTGTAAAATTATATATAATATACAAACTGATTATGATATTTATATAAACTCATATGTTTATGTGTGTATATACACACAATCAATTTTACAAATATACCTAAAGCCCATATTTGAGCTGCATACAATCAATCTTCAGCCTCAACACTATATCACTGCTTCAGTAAGATGGCTGAATGTAACAAAATGGAGAAAAAACAGTTCTCTAGGAGAGAAAGCGATATGGGGAAAGTGAAGAAGGCTGAGCCCTGAAGAACTGATGCTTTTGAACTATGGTGTTGGAAAAGACTCTTGAAAGTCCCTTGGACTGCAAGGAGATCCAATCAGTCCATCCTAAAGGAGATCAGTCCTAGGTGTTCATTGGAATTACTGATGTTAAAGCTGAAACTCCAATACTTTGTCCACTTGATGTTAAGAGCTGACTCATTTGAAAAGACCCTGATGCTGGATAAGATTGAGGGCAGAAGGAGAAGCAGAGGACAGAGTATGATATGGTTGGATGACATCACCAATGCAATGGACATGAGTTTGAGTGGACTCCAGGAGTTGGTAATGGACAGGGAGGCCTGGCGTGCTGTGGTTCATGGAGTCACAAAGAGTCAGACACTACTGAGGGACTGAACTGAACTGAAAACCATAATAATGAGCTTGGAACTTTTGCAAAAGCACTAGAAACTGACAAAAGGGTTTCAGGAAAGAGTGACTCAATACAATTACCTTGTAAAACTCACCAGATTAGAGACTCAAAATACAGAGACCTCTCAGCTTCCTAATATACTAGCTTAGTAATAAAGTGGCTACAGCCGAGCTGAAGTCATATCTATAGCATCAGAGAGGAAGAAGTGGACAGACGAGACACTGGCATGGAGCAGGGCTTGAGAAGTGAATAGATACAACAAAAGGTTTAAAAGAAAATGTCAAGATCTAGTCTCAAATTTCTTGTTTTTGTTTTTTTTTTTCCCCCTGTGAATTCATAGAGACTATGTTAAGACAAAAGACTATGAGCTGATATGAAAAGATATTTATGGATTAACTTTAAGCATGTTAAAGTGGCAGCATTTGCAAAGTCCAAAAGACTAAGTGGGGAGGCATTTCTAACAAGTTTTAAGCCATAACTGAGGTGGAAATAATGTGAACCCATTTTCTTTTATTTCTTATTGTTTGTAAAGATATAAATACAATTCATATTTTAAATTAAATTGAATTTTAAAATTCTGATTGATTGCCTTTTAAGAAGCAAGAAATGAGCTCTTATACAAACAACCCATACTTCCAATTTGATTTTGAGAAGGTCTCCATTAAGTCTAGTAAACTATGATCCCTAAAAATTAACTAAACATTATGCTTTGAATATTATCTTTGTAGCATACAAAAAAGAGAAAAGTATCACTTTTCATATCATTTTGTCATAGATCTTTTGAGATAATTCCCATGGAGTTAACATTTTGGCAAATGGACTTCTCTGGATCATTTTTTGAATCTTTGGACTTGGGACCAAGCAACTACCAGAATGCCTCAGAGAGACAGCACTATCATTGAACATTCTAAAATATGTGGATTGATGAGTCACTGAAGTAGTTGTGAGGCAACTATTTTGAAAATGAATATGAGCTTGCAACAAATAACATCTATAGCCAGATGACTACAACAGAAACTGGTCATATTGACCTAATTTTAGTGCTTCTTCCAAATTGTATTATATAAACTTGCTCCTGTCTCTTATACACATCTTCAGANACTATTTTGAAAATGAATATGAGCTTGCAACAAATAACATCTATAGCCAGATGACTACAACAGAAACTGGTCATATTGACCTAATTTTAGTGCTTCTTCCAAATTGTATTATATAAACTTGCTCAGTTGGGAAAGCTGAGACTTGCTGATTAATTGGCTATCATATCAGAGTGCTTGGCAAAATATGGATTTTTTTTCTTTTGTATTTTGGTAAGCACTCAGTTTTTCCTCTCAATCTGGAAATGATAGTGTTTCTGTTTTAGTTATCTTCTAGAATTAGTTATTTGATACTTTTCTCTCTTTGTTGTTCTACTTCTCAGATTTTTAAAATTTTATCTTCTAGAATTTCTTCAGGTCTTTGCTGGTGTTGTATTGTTTTGTGTATTCATTTTCAAGTGAACTTTTCATATCTTAGTACCTATTTTGTATAGCTCCTGTTCCTGTTTAATGAATATAGTTTGGTTCCTAAAACTGTTACTTTTTTTTTCTTTCTTTTTTTGGAGGGGTGTAGTTTTCTTCTGCTATCTTCAATGACTCTTTTCTGATTTCTTCCTTTTTTTTTTCTAATTTTTTTATTTCACATTAAAATCTTATTTAAATATCTTGTAATTCTTGGTATTTCTTTCTTTAATGGTAAGTGAAGTATTACAAAGATCTTTACAGATTCTATTTGCATAGTTGGGCTTTGTCTACTGGTGGTTTTATTGTAGAATAAACTTGTTTAGCTATTTCATTTCATTTGAAAACTCTAACGACTGGCATCTATAGATTTTGTCTCTTGTCCCAGGCAGTTTCCTTGAAATGTCTTTAATTCAGAGATTAGCAAACTTTTTATATAAAAGGCCAGAGCAAATACTTTATACTTGATCAGTTAGATACTCATTGCTATAACTATTCAGTTCTTTCATGGTAGTACAGAAGCAGATAGAGACAAAGACTTCATTATAATAGTCAACAGGCCATTGTTTTCAGTCCCTGTTTGAATCTCCTGCTTTGGGCTATAAACTCAAGTTCCAGCATTTCATCTAGAGAACAAAAGAGACTAGAAACATGGCCACTTAATATGGTCTTCTAATAAATTCTTCTGTTTTCAATATGATATCCCATCCTCATCTGTAACTTGTGTTCTTAGGATTAAAGTGTCTCTACCAATCCCCAGAAGTTAAATCCCCACTCCTCAGCTGTGAAGAGAGGTGGGATAAGAAACTCTACACAGTATGGGATATAGTCTCAGAGGCATTTCAACAGTACACCTGTTTTCACCATCACTAATGTTATCCTGCTATCCAGCTGTACCTGGTGCCTTCAATCCGGAGCTTTTCCAGGGCTCCATATCATGAATATGCTTTAAGGCTGGCCTCCCTCATTGATGGCTTACAGTTTTCTCTGATCCTTAGTACCACCCACAATTTAATAATTACCCATCCAAATGTTGTCTGCTTTCCAACACTGTGTTGCTGTATCTGTCTCACCTATATTCTTTGTGGGGGGGGGGGTACTTTCAGGTTTTTACTTTTCAAAAATCCTTTAGCTGACATTTTAGTAGAGATTCTCATGGGATTAGCAGTGAATATGTATGATGAGTTTTCCATGTTTAACAGGAAATCTTCACAAAGCATATATAGATATTTTGATATTCTGATCTTTGATATTGTGGTCTTAATGTTATCCATTTGCAGGTGTAATCCCATTATACTCAACAGCATAGTTTTACATGCAGGTTTTCTTGATACCATACTTGATACCATCTTGAAGATATTTTGTGTCTCTAGAATACAAGATTGCAAACTACAGTTTAGAGTTTTTACTCTTTCAAATTCCACAATTTTCCAAGTTTAAAAAAAAAAAAAAAAGATTGCTTTGAGGTGGGACGGTTTTATTTATGTACCCCAGCTAGGGAATTTCTACTTTCCCTCATGCCTCAGGTCATGAAAATTCTGTACTTTCCAATACTCTCATAAAATAGAGTCTATAATTTTATACGATTTCTCCACAGGCACAGACTAGTATCTCAAATCTGAACACTAGTCAGGTGCTCATGCTCATTTAATAAATAAAATGAGTATTCATTCCATTGTGGGAAACCTTGAACCCTTCTAATGCAGCTTATCCCTCTCTCTCCATCTCTTCTCTATTCTACTCCTCTTTTACACTCTCTCTTATGATTATTTTTCTATGTCCATTTTTTTTGGCCCATCATTATTATGAGTCATGTTAATTTTCTGTTTCTTTGTACCACATTACCACAACCTTGGTGGCTTAACACAATACCATTTATTAACTCACAAATGTGCATACTTGCATGAGCTAGGGTGTGTTTTAAGCTCAAGGCTAAAATCATGGTGCTGGTTTTGCTCTCCAGGAAAGAATCCACTTTGAAAGTTCATTCATGTTGGAAGAATTCAGTGCTTTATGGTTGTAGGAGTAAGGCCTCAGTTTCCTTGCTGGAGGTTAGCTGTGGGCCTCATTCAGTTCCTCAGGGCCATCACAACCCATCTCACTTCACCCCTTTCATCTTCAAACAAACAACGGTGCAAGTCCTTCTCAGGTTCCATGTCCCTCTGACTTTATTATTTGCTACGAGCCACAGGAAGCTCCCTTCTTTTATAGACTCATGTGATTAGATCAGACTGACCTGGATAATCTCCCCATCTCAAGGGCACTAGATGATATAACATAAGAAGAGGGGTGATAACCAGATGTGTAAGCAGGTTCTACAGATTAAGCCGGGGCATCATTGAGGGATCATTTTAGAAATTCAATATATCACGTTTCTATTCATTTTACAGAAATGCCACTGGAAGGAAAAGTATGTAATATATTTTACTGAAAGTTAGGGTTAGCAGAGAGGATCATATCTCAACACACATAATAGATTATAATAGACTATCAGATATTACTGTCCTGAAAAACTTACTCCCTGCTCCCTGCCTTGGGGAATTTCTTGATCAACTTGGGTTCAGTTGGGCCCCAGGCTTCAGAGCTTTTGTGGGACTTGACTCTTTTGTTTTCCTCATATCTCTATTTCCAAATTTAAAGCAACTCCATCATTAAATCTTCCAGTCTGAATAAAAATTTGTGTTACAACCCATATGGAACAGACTTTTGGACTCTGAGGGAGAGGGAGAGGTTGGGATGATTTGGGAGAATGGCATTGAAACATGTATACTATCATGTAAGAAATGAAGCACCAGTCTATGCTCAATACAGGATACAGGATGCTTGGGGCTGGTGCATGGGGATGATCCAGAGAGATGATATGGGATGGGAAGTGGGAGAGGCGTTCAGGATTGGGAGCTCGTATACACCCGTGGTGGATTCATGTCAATGTATGGCAAAACCAATACAGTATTGTAAAGTAAAGTAAAGTAAAAATAAAATAAAAAAAAAAAAAGAAGTAGCCCTCAGGGATAAAAATAAAATAAAATAAAATAAAACTGAAAAAAAAAAAAAAGAAAATAA
>SJYW01016377.1:712094-728981 GCA_006410735.1 Raphicerus campestris | reverse complement strand
AAAAAAAAAAAAAAAGATTGCTTTGAGGTGGGACGGTTTTATTTATGTACCCCAGCTAGGGAATTTCTACTTTCCCTCATGCCTCAGGTCATGAAAATTCTGTACTTTCCAATACTCTCATAAAATAGAGTCTATAATTTTATATGATTTCTCCACAGGCACAGACTAGTATCTCAAATCTGAACACTAGTCAGGTGCTCATGCTCATTTAATAAATAAAATGAGTATTCATTCCATTGTGGGAAACCTTGAACCCTTCTAATGCAGCTTATCCCTCTCTCTCCATCTCTTCTCTATTCTACTCCTCTTTTACACTCTCTCTTATGATTATTTTTCTATGTCCATTTTTTTTGGCCCATCATTATTATGAGTCATGTTAATTTTCTGTTTCTTTGTACCACATTACCACAACCTTGGTGGCTTAACACAATAACATTTATTAACTCACAAATGTGCATACTTGCATGAGCTAGGGTGTGTTTTAAGCTCAAGGCTAAAATCATGGTGCTGGTTTTGCTCTCCAGGAAAGAATCCACTTTGAAAGTTCATTCATGTTGGAAGAATTCAGTGCTTTATGGTTGTAGGAGTAAGGCCTCAGTTTCCTTGCTGGAGGTTAGCTGTGGGCCTCATTCAGTTCCTCAGGGCCATCACAACCCATCTCACTTCACCCCTTTCATCTTCAAACAAACAACGGTGCAAGTCCTTCTCAGGTTCCATGTCCCTCTGACTTTATTATTTGCTACGAGCCACAGGAAGCTCCCTTCTTTTATAGACTCATGTGATTAGATCAGACTGACCTGGATAATCTCCCCATCTCAAGGGCACTAGATGATATAACATAAGAAGAGGGGTGATATCCAGATGTGTAAGCAGGTTCTACAGATTAAGCCGGGGCATCATTGAGGGATCATTTTAGAAATTCAATATATCACGTTTCTATTCATTTTACAGAAATGCCACTGGAAGGAAAAGTATGTAATATATTTTACTGAAAGTTAGGGTTAGCAGAGAGGATCATATCTCAACACACATAATAGATTATAATAGACTATCAGATATTACTGTCCTGAAAAACTTACTCCCTGCTCCCTGCCTTGGGGAATTTCTTGATCAACTTGGGTTCAGTTGGGCCCCAGGCTTCAGAGCTTTTGTGGGACTTGACTCTTTTGTTTTCCTCATATCTCTATTTCCAAATTTAAAGCAACTCCATCATTAAATCTTCCAGTCTGAATAAAAATTTGTGTTACAACCCATATGGAACAGACTTTTGGACTCTGAGGGAGAGGGAGAGGTTGGGATGATTTGGGAGAATGGCATTGAAACATGTATACTATCATGTAAGAAATGAAGCACCAGTCTATGCTCAATACAGGATACAGGATGCTTGGGGCTGGTGCATGGGGATGATCCAGAGAGATGATATGGGATGGGAAGTGGGAGAGGCGTTCAGGATTGGGAGCTCGTATACACCCGTGGTGGATTCATGTCAATGTATGGCAAAACCAATACAGTATTGTAAAGTAAAGTAAAGTAAAAATAAAATAAAAAAAAAAAAAGAAGTAGCCCTCAGGGATAAAAATAAAATAAAATAAAATAAAACTGAAAAAAAAAAGAAAATATCCCTGAATACTCATTGGAAGGACTGATGCTGAGGTTGAAGCTACAATACTTTGGCCACCTGATAAGAAGAGCCAACTCATCAGAAAAGTGTCTGATGCTAGGAAAGACTGAAGGCAAAAGGAGTAGGGGACAGTAGAGGATGAGATGGTTAGATAGCATCACCAACTCAATGGACATGAATTTGAGCAAAGTCCGGGAGATAGTGTAGGACAAAGAAGTATGGTGTGCTGTAGTCCATAGGGTCACAAAGGGTCCGATACAACTGTATGACTGAACATCAGCAACAATTCATTAGTGACTATCAAGGAAGAAGAGGAAGCATAGCCTATACCTTCTGTGTTTCTCTATTGTGTTTACAATAAAGAAAAGCTCACTGAAACTGGGCAACAATATGACTGTTTCCAACTTCCAGAAGAGGATAAACTACCAAAATTATATGATCAATAGTACAATATTCTGTAAAATTGTCTTAGAGTGGTAAAAATTCCAATGGATTGTACAATTAACAGGAAAATGACAAAGTTTAAGAAAGCAGAAAGTCTGTTTTTGTAGTGATCTATTTTTAAAAGAATAAAGCAAAGTGCATGTTTAAAAAAAAATTGGGTTACAGTGTTCTGTGGGGTGGAAGTAAGCAGTACTTTCAGACTTTCTCAGAAACACTTCTCAGACTGTTGGGCAAGTGAGAAAGTTAACCTTTTGTATCTAAATACGTCAATTAAAACTGAACATTTTCAGAGAACAAGATGGTGGAGGAGTAGGAGGTAGTGGAGTAGGTCTCTCTCCATGGATATCAGGAATACACCTTCAGACACAAAAGTGCATGCAGAACACCAGCTGAGAGCAGACAGGAGTACCTGACCAGAGGAAAAGAATACATAGAACCATGAAAAACTCGGTAGGAGGAAGGAACTGGGAGGGAAAGCAGGAGCGTTAGCAGGATTGGACCTGCCCTCAGCAGGTGGGGGAACTGAAGTAGGGGTCCAATCCCCACATCACAGCAACTGTCTGAGTCAGAGGAGAAACATTTAAGGCTGAGAGTGAAACAGCTGATCTGTAGCAGCCTAAATGGAATGAGAATCAGACAGTCCTTGCGGCAGCCATACAAACACCAGGGATGCAAGCCAGGTCACCAGAAGGCACAGTGAGTGGCAGGTGGAGTTTAGGGATTGTGGAGCAATCCCAGGGCAAGGGCTGCTGTTACTGTGAAGAGATGGATGGAGGGGGTCTGAGGGAGGAGATTGTGGTGGGAAATGCCAGTGGAGGAAAGCCAGGCAGCCATGGAAGCAAGGCGATACTGCTGAGTCACATGTAGGGGTGGAGCCATCACCATAGCCTCTCTGCCCCCACATGCCAGCATTGGCAGCTGAACAATAGAGAGGCTGGCCCATGAAACATCTGGTGCACTGAACTACAGAGTAGGACCCCACCCAGAGAGGCCCCTCTATGTGCTGATGAGCCAAACAACAGAGAACAAACCGAGGTAAAGGACCTATTTAAGTGCCTGAACAGGAAGAGCTACAGAGAAAGGCTGGCCAAAGAGGCCTTCTGATTGCCAGCTACAAGAGGCTCAATAAAAAGGAGTCTGGTAGGGCCATAACTCCTGCAGCAGATGCAGTCCATGTCCCTGTACACTTGGAGCCTCTAGGGTCCCAGCAAGCCAAACAGCTGTACCACCTTAACACCCAACTCTCACTGGGACAGAGCTGCCATAGCCAAAATCTTGTGTCTATACACACATGGTTGCTTAGGTCGTGTCCAGCTGTTTGCAACCTGGTGGACTGTGGCCTGCCAGACTTCTCTGTCGGGGGGATCTCCAGTCAAGAATATTGGAGCATATTGGCCATATTGGATGCCATATGCTTCTAGAGCACAATATCTCCTGCTGCCCTAGCCACCAACTCCCCCTGAGAACTTGGTGCTCCCAGGACAGCTGCAACCCAAGCAGCTGTACCACCTCCACACTTGGCCCTCAGTGGGGCAGACCCAAGTCCTCCAGGGCAGCCTCAGGAGCAAACCCTAGTGGACAACCCACCTGCAGAGATGGAAAGAAAACCACAATTGAAACCCAGGGGCAGTGTGGCTAAGGAAGACCACAAACCTTCCCATCAGCTGCACAAGCTGCAGATTAAATCCACAGGATCTGTGTCTACAGAATATATAAGAGTATGTTGAGAGCTCCCATAAAAGAAAACACATTAGTCTGATAACTGTGGACACTGGAAGCAAGAACACACAGGAGAAAGACCAGATTAGAATCTGAGATGTCCCCCACAGCAGATCCAGAGATGAGCCCAGTGTTGGAGGGCATCCTAGGGATAGATCAAGCCCTGAGCCTCTGGAATGGGAGCTCTGATTCCAAAACCCTAGACTACCAGAGAACTTATCCTAGGGAATATCAAATAGTGAGAACTCACACAAAGGAAACCATTTGAGTACAAGACCCAGCATCACCCAAACACCAGTAGCATCCTGTTCAGACACCTCATCTAAACAATAAACAAAACAAAAACACAAACCCAGTCATCAGCAAACAGGATTATCACTTCATTCAGCCTTGCCCATCAGAGGAAAAACAAACATGCAAACAAAGAAACAAAAAAGCTCAGCACAAATCTCACTCTAGACCAACCTTAGGAAGACAGAAATGAAAAGGAAAAAAGACTTCAACCTTGAAGACTGGGAAAAGGAGACCTCAAACACAATAAATTTAAAAAAAAAAGAATGAAAAGGCAAAAAAAAAAAAATACTACACAAATGAAGGAACAAGCTAGAAACACAGAAGTCCAAATAAATGAAGAGGAAATAGGTAAATTACCCCAAAAAGAATTCAGAATAATGATAGTAAAAATGATCAAAAACCTTGAAAACAAAATGGAGAAAATGCAAAAATCATTTAACAAAGACCTATAAGAATTAAAGAATAAACATACAGAGACAAACAAAACAACTACTGAAATTAAAAATACTCTAGTAGGAATCAATAGCAGAATATCTGAGGGGGAAGAACAAATCAGTGAGCTGGAAGATAAAATGGTGGAAATAACCTTTGAAGAGCAGAATAAAGTAACAAGAATGAAAAGAACTGAGGATAGTCTCAGAGACCTCTAGGACAATATCAAAAGCACCAACATTCGAATTACAGGAGTCCCAGAAGAAGAAGAGAAAAATAAAATGTATGAAAATTTTTAAAGAGATTATAGTTGAAAATTTCGCCAACATGGAAAAGGAAATAGTCAATCAAGTCCAAGAGACATAAAGAGTCCCATACAGGGTAAACACAAGGAGGAACATGCCAAGACACATACTAATCAAACTAACAAAGAATAAATACAAAGAGAATATTAAAAGCAGCAAGGGAAAAGCAACAAGTAACATACAAGGGAAACCCCATATGTTTAACAGCTGGTCTTTCAGCAGAAACTTTGAAGGCCAAAAGGGAATGGCAGCATATATTTAAAGTATTGGAAAGGAAAAATCTATAACCAAGATTACTTTACATGGCAAGGATCTCATTCAAAATTGATGGAGAAGTAAAAAGCTTTTCAGACAAGCAAAAGTTAAGAAAATTCAATACCACCAAACCAGCTTTACAACAAATAGACCTTCTTTTGAAGTGCACATGGAACATTCTCCAGGATAGATCACATCTTGGGTCACAAATCAAACTTTGGTAAATTTAAGAAAATTGAAATCCTATTAAGCATCTCCTCTGAACACAGTGCTATGAGACTAGATATCAATTACAAGAAGAAAAAAAAAAAACTCCAAAAAAAAACCACAACAAAACACAAAAACATGGACATTAAACAATATGTTTCTAAATAACCAACAAGTTAGTGAAGAAATCAAAAGGGAAATCAAAAAAAAATTCTAGAAACAAATGACAATGAAAACATGACAACTTAATACCTATGGGATGCAGCAAAAGCAGTTCTAAGAGGGAAGTGTATAGCAATACAATCCTACCTCAAGCAACAAGAAAAACATCAAATAGACAACCTACCCTTAAAACAACTGGAAAAAAGAACAACAACAAAAGAAAATTAGAAGGAAAGAGATGATAAAGATCAGAGCAGAAATAAATGAAAAAGAAAGGAAAAAAATAGTAAATATTAATAAAACTAAAAGCTGGTCCTTGGAGAAGATAAACAAAATTGACAAACCTTTTTCCTGACTCTTCAATTAAAAAAAAATAAAAAGAGAGAGAAGAGAATCAAATCAACAAAATCAGAAATGAAAAAGAACAGGTTACAGCAGACAATGCAGAAGTAAAAAGCATTATAAGAGACTATTATGAACCACTAGATAGCAATAAAATGGACCTGGAAGAAATGGACAGATTCTTAGACAAGTTCAATCTTCAAAGACTGAATCAGGAAGAAACAGAAATTATGAACAATCCAATTACAGGCACTAAAATTGAAGCTGTGATCAAAAATCTCCTAAAAGACAAAAGCTCAGGACCAGATGACATCACAGGAGAATTCTGTCAGACATTTAAAGATCTAATGCCTATCATTCTAAAGCTCTTTTTTAAAAAATTGCAGAAAAAAGAACACATCCAAACTCATTCTACAAAGCCACCATCACCCTGATACCAAAACCAAACCAAGGTAACATTAAAAAAAGAAAACTACAGGCCAATATCACTGATGAACATACATGTAAAAATTCTCAACAAAATTTTAGCAAACAGAATTCAACAATACATCAGAAAGCTCATACACTACGATCAAGTTGGGTTTATTCCAGGGATGCAAGGATTCTTCAATATAGGCAAATCAATCAATGTGATATACCATATAACAAAGTGAAAGATAAAAACCATATGATAATCTCAATAGATGCAGAAAATGCCTTTGACAAAATTCAGCATCCATTTATGATTAAAACTCTTAAAAAAATGGGCATAGAAGAATGCACCTCAACATAGTAAAGGCCATTTATAATAAGCCTACAGCAAACATTATTCTCCATGGTGAAAAACTGAAAGCATTTCCCCTAATATCAGAAACAAAACAAGGGTGCCCACTTTCACCACTATTATTCAATATGGTTCTGGTAGTCCTACAGGAATCAGAGAAGAAAAAGAAATAAAAGGAATCTAGACTGGAAAAGAAAGTAAAACTCTCACTGTTTGCAGATGACGTGATACTATACATAGACAATCCTAAAGATAGTATCAGAAAATTACTAAAGCCAATCAGTAAATTTAGCAAAGTTGCAGGATACAAAATCAATACACAGAATCACTTGCATTTCTACATACTAACAATGAAAAATCAGAAAGAGAAATTAAGGAAACAATCCCATTCACCATTGCAACAAAGAGTTAGATATCTAGGAATAAACTTACCTAAGGAGACAAAAGAACTGTACACAGAAAATTATAAGACCCTAATGAAAGAAATCAAAGATGACATAAACTGATGGAGAGATATTCCATGTTCCTGGGTAGGATGAATCAGTATTGTGAAAGTGACTATACTACCAAACAGTCTACAGATTCAATGTGATCCCTATCAAATTACAAATGGCATTTCTCACAGAACTAGAACAAAAAATTTCACAATTCATATGGAAACACAAATACCTTGAGTAGCCAAAGCAGTCAGAAAGAAGAATGGAGCTGGAGGAATCAACCTTCCTGACTTCAGATTATACTACAAAGCTTCAGTCATCAAGACAGTATGGTACTGGCACCAAAACAGAAAAAAAAGACCAATGGAACAAGATAGAAAACCCAGAGATAAACCCATGCACCTATGGGTAACACTTTTGACAAAGGAGGCAAGAGTATACAATGGGGCAAAGATAGCCTCTTCAACAAATGGTGCTGGGTAAACTGCACAGCTATATGTAAAAGAATGAAATTAGAACACTTCCTAACACTGCACACAAAGATAAACTCAAAGTGGATTAAAGACCTAAATGCAAGACCAGAAACTATAAAACTCTCAGGGGAGAACAACAGGTAGATCACTCAGTGACATAAATCAAAGCAAGATCCTCTATGACCACCTTCTAGAGTAATGATTAAAAAAAAAAAAAAAAACGAACAACTAAGAAGTGGAACCTGGTTAAACTTAAATGCTTTTACACAGCAAAGGCAACCATAAGCAAGGTGAAAAGACAACCCTCAGAATGGGAGAAAATAATAACAAATGAAACAACTGACAAATGATCAATTTCCAAAATATACAAGCAACTCATATAACTCAATACCAGAAAAACAACCCAATCAAAAAGTGGAGAAAAGACCTAAACAGTCATTTCTCCAAAAACAAACACATAAAAAGATGCTCAATATCATTCATTACTAGGGAAATGTAAATCAGAACTACAATGAGATATCACCACACACCAGTCAGAATGGCCATCATCAAAAAGTTTACAAACAGTAAATGCGGAAGAGGGTGTGGAAAAAAGAGAATGCTCCTGTACTGTTGGTGGGAGTGTAAATTGATACAGCCACTATGGAAGATGGAATGGAGATTCCTTAAAAACTAGGAATAAAACCACCATATGATCCAGCAATCCCACTCCTAGGCGTATGCCCTGAGGAAACAAAAATTGAAAAAGACATGTTCACTGCAGCACTATTTACAATAGCTAGAACATGGAAGCAACCTAGATATCCATCGATGGATGAATGGATAAAAAAGTTGTGGTACATATACACAATGGAATATTACTCAGCCATAAAAAGGAATGCATGTGAGTCACTTCTAATGGGTTGGATGAACCTAGAACCTATTATACAGAGTGAAGTGAGTCAGAAAGAGATAAATACTGTTTTCTAACTTGTACATAAAAAATCTAGAAAAATGGCATGGAAGAATTTGTTTACAGGGTAGCAATGGAGAAATGGACATAGAGAATAGACTTATGGACGTGGGGAGAGGAGAGAATAGGGTGAGATGAATGGAAAGAGTAACACAGAAACTTACATTATGAAGTAGATAGCCAATGGGAATTTTCTCTATGACTCAGGAAACTCAAACAGGGGCTCTGTATCAACCTGGAGGGGTGGGATGGGGAAGGAGATGGGAGGGAGGTTAAAAAGGGAGGGGATATGTGTATACCTATGGCTGCTTCATGTCAATGTTTGACAGAAAACAGAAAAATTCTGTAAAGCAATTATCCTTCAATTAAAAAATAAATTTTAAAAAATGAACATTTTCTTCTAAAAAGTATTTTGCTTTTTTTTCCCTATCCTGACCATTTCAAACTCCTTATATGGTCTTACTCTTATAAACTCTTTCTCTTAACTCCAAGATTTTCTGAAAAATAAGTGAATGGTAGATAAAATAATACATGTAAACTTCAGTATAGTCTCAGAAACAACTAGAAACAAATGTTAGAAAAAAGTTATTGAAGATAGAACAACAATGCATCATTTAGTATTTCTCAATTAACATCACTCAAAAAAGCTGCCTATATATAAGAGCACAGAGATGCATTAAAGTCAAATAGTTGATAATGTACTGTGCTTTTGTGAGACTGAGAATCAGAATAGGCCTTTCTTAATAGGTTAGACCTAGAGATCTGAAGTCAGATATGTGTGGTGATAGCCTCTATAATTATTCTGAATGGTTGATGCTGTTGTTCTGAACTTCATAGCTCATCCATGCCCCTTTCGTTAAACTTCCCATCACCTAGAATTAGTTTCATGCCTGAACTGCTTCGTCCCAAGATGGTAAACACAGCTCCACCGTCATTCCTTGCTTCACTAATGGCAACTCTGATCACATAACAGATGGAAAGCCTAGTGAATAAATATATAATTATTCTCCATAAGAACATTCTCCCTCC
This sequence comes from Raphicerus campestris, assembly GCA_006410735.1. Taxonomy (NCBI): domain Eukaryota; kingdom Metazoa; phylum Chordata; class Mammalia; order Artiodactyla; family Bovidae; genus Raphicerus; species Raphicerus campestris. The sequence continues at coordinate 719,546 of SJYW01016377.1, read as the reverse complement.
CTCTCTCACTATACACACACACACACACACACACACACACACACACACACACACACATAACTCATATATATGACCTCCTGACTCTAAATCCAACAACTACAAACCCTCTTCCCCACCCACTCGTATAAAATATTGTTTTAAGTCATTGTCAGAGCACTGCATTTACTGAGTCAGAAGAAAATGATGTATGTTTTCCTTTCTGGAAATTTCCATATATAGTTCTTTCCTGCTTCTCCGTACATTTCATTTGTTGAAACTAGATGAAACACTAAATTTTAAATATTTTATGAATTGATTAGGAAGAAATCATTTTACAAAATATATATTTTATGGTTAAGTTGACAGTAAGATTTTTATAGTGAGTGAAGTGTTTTAAAGCTAATTGGGGAAAATGAATAATTTTAAACCATTTATCTTCAGTAAAATATAAAAGTGATTGGTTAATTTTAAAGACAATAGCAAAAGTAGGTTTTACTTAAAACATAATGATGGTTTTAAGTCAATTCCCAAGGTCCCAGAGCTATTTATTTGCTTGGCTATATAACACTGAAAGGCTTTTCACTAGAAATTATTAATGTTTTATGTTCAACTGAAGACATTAAAGAACAAATAGGTCATACCATTTTTAACCTCTATACTTATATTAATAGGAAAATGTTAAAGCCAATTGAAGTTGGCCCATGTAGTCATTCTGTGATTGAGAAAGCCAATTCAGGGTGATTCCAGTATATGTGCAATCATTCCCAGCTAATTGCCACAGATGGAATTTCCTGCACACAGAAATCAGGGCTATTTTAAATATTAATACTCCTTCCAGGGTGCCTTATTAGAAACTTATGTCAATCATGTCAAAACTCGAATGACTTTCCTACTGGAAAGGTCTTATTGGATCAAGGTAGCAGACCCACATCAACTCTAAACATGTGCAACTTCTTTCAATAAAAGAAATCCTATAGTTAAATTTAGGTTACATAGACCCACAGTGTTAGAGCATTTCAGGTTTTATGCAGTTACTGAGCTGAAAAATGGTTTAAAAATGTTTTTTAAAGCATATATCCTATGAACATTTTAAATACTGAACATATCTAAAAGTGGAAATGAACCCCAAAATGTTTTAACTATTTTTAAAAAGTGGAGAGAAAGAGAATTATCCTGCAGGCTGGGTAAGACATAAGTGTTATGGAACAGTTCAGGAAAATATACTTGAATTGCATTCTGCAATTTTCCTATTAAAAATTGAACAATGAAATGTCATTTGACATGTGAGATATGACATAAGAATGGTTGGGGCTAATAGCCTGGCAAAACCCTGAAAATCTCACACAATTACTGAAGCAAAAGGGTGGGCATATTGGTGTGGAATTCTTGAGACTTCCAGATATCAACTAGATCTAGGTCCTGACTTGTGGTCTTAAAAATGCTAGTTAAAAGCTTGTGGTGTAGCCCTGCATCTGCGAGTAGTTTTGGAGTGTTCTCCAAGGCTCGGTGGTAGGATGGACACAGCAACTTACAGCAACTTAGTTTTAAAGATGATAAATATTCTCTTGGGTAGGGGGAGTGCTGTGGAAAGAAACTAGCAGCATGCATATTTTTGTTAGAAGCCAAGGAAATCTTTCAAGCAGGGAATTTGCTGCTCTCAGTGGAGGACTAGACTAATTTATTTGTCACTGAGAATTTCCTGTTTTTAGAGGATGACCATCTAGGGTCCTAAATAAGAGACGCTAACACAGAGCACAGGAGTAAGCATAAATCTACCCGTTCCTATGAGAGCCACTAGTTTTGTTTCTAATATGATAACTTTTTGTCAGAGGTAGGGGGAAGTGAATGTATGAGGTTAGGGAGAGAATAGATCTTTCTCCTTAAAATTTAGAAAAAGTTTCACAGAAAATTATATTTTCATAGAAAAATTATAATACTTTAATCAACTACCATTTATTAAGCCAGGTGCTTTTTGTTCTTCACCTATCTGAATACTTACAAGCGGTCATCAAAGTTTAAATGTTAATAGTTGCATTTTACCGATGTGGACACATGCCTAGTGAAGAACAACAACTTGCCCAAGATCACATATACACTGAATCATGTTCAAAGCTGCGATCCCAGGCTCCAAACAGTGACCATTTCTCTGATCTGTGCTGCTGTCTTAACTTTCTCAAAGACCCAAGAATATACAAGACCCTTGAGTATACAGACTCAAGATACACTTAAAGGAAATACAAAAAAGAGGGGGTATATGCAAATGTATAGCTGATTTAATTCTCCATACAGCGTGTTAGTTATTCAGTGGTGTCCCACTCTTTGTGAGCCCATGAACTGTAGCCTTCCAGGCTCCTGTCCATGGGATAGGCCAGTCAAGAATACTGAAGTGAGTTGCCATTCTCTTCTCCAGGGGATCTTACTGACCCAGCGATTGAACCCAGGTCTCCTGCATTACAGGCAGATTCTTTACCATCTAAGTCACCAGGGAACCTATGCAGTAGAAACTAAAACAATATTGCAAAGCAAATATACTCCAATAAAAATTAATTTTTAAAAAGATGTACTTGTGCTTGCCATGTGGATGGCGATCTCTCTCATTTAATACATCCATCCAGTCTCTATGTAACATGTTGGTGAAATAAGATTTCTAAATTAATAAACATTTTGGTCAAAACTCTGAAGTTTGGTATATTTATAGCTTGGCTGTTACTGTTTCCTGATCACTGTCCATTGTATTGTAACCTATTGTTTTTACTACAGTCATAAAGGTTGATGGCAATCATAGAGACAACAAAACACAACAATAAAAATGTAAGATATGTGCATGGGATTACACTTTATAGGTAACTGTAAACACATCAGCTACCCATTATCTGTAAAGGTGGGGGTACACTGTGTGCCAATGTCTCTCATAGGAACTGAAAATCATCTGAAACTTCAAGGGAAATAGCCTATTTTTTATCAATTCATTAAGCTGGTGATCAGCATGATGACTGTCAAAAAGCATTATTACCTACTCTGTATTTTTAAATGTCCAATTATTCTTTTTATCTTCTGGACTTTCAGTTTCAAATGCACTAAAGTACTAAAGTTTGACTGTATTGATTATAGCCTACATTAATCTTTCAAAATAAGCATTAGCTTTCAAAAAGACCTCATTTGAATCAAGTATAAAGAACAAGTATCTGCTCTTTGGCATTCATGAAACAATATTTCATGCTTTCAGTATATGCACTTTAGAAAACTGCAAAAGCCAAACACTCCCTCTTTATCATTGTGATTAGACTGGTAAATACTGTGACAATTGACTCCCAAAATCCTTCAGGATTTATCCTTGAAAGAAAGAACCAAGGACATACATGGTGGAAAAAAAGAAGTAAGGTACCCAACTCATGGTATTAAAACTCATGTTATCTTTTAGTGGTTGGGAAGAGAAGAACCTGGAACAACTTTCCTTTGGCTAATGTGACTGAAGGAAAAACAAGATTTATGGGAAAATCCTAGGTTAGATAAAATTCACATCAGGTGCTATATCTAACACTGATGTCAATTCAGATGGAGCATTTAGAGATTTGGGGGTGCTTTAAAATCTTTCTTAAGCTTTGACATCAATGGATTTATAGGTGGAGTAGAAAATGGAAAGGAAGAGGACAAAATACTTGTGTTTTGGAATTACTCAAAATTCTGATTCAGTTCCATGGCTGTAGAACTCTTCTACACATGAATAAAATATATTTTCTCTGACGATGTCTTACAAGAGGGTTTCCTTTTTTTCATGAACATCTAGGTATGAAAGATTTCATATATTTATTTGTCATTAAACATAAGTTTAGTGTTTTGGCATGGGTTTTAAAAACACATAGCTTGCAATTAGGGGCTTGTTAGCTATTTCAATTTTAGGTTATAAAATGTTACTATGAATGAGCCTCTCAAATGAGACAGTTAGTCTCTTGATTCTAGTTTGACATTTTAAAAATATAAGATTATCATGAAGATCATCATTAATCAGTTCAAAGACCATAATGCCGTGGCCCCAAGGAAAACAGTCACAGTGGGTGAAAAATCTATTTCCTGCTTTTTTTCCATATGCCCATATTAAAATGATCCTTATTTTCAAATTTTGTGACTATAAATCCTTCAATATATTCATTATTAGTAGAAATACTTCATCTCTTTTCGAGTTGGGTTTTTTAAAGTCAGTTAATGGTGTCTATCTAGATGTGATAGGGAAGTGGTAGGTCTTTTCCTTGGTGGCCATGTTATCACAGTGGTGTTTAGGTCAGCCCTCTCTGCACTGTTAAGAAGAGAATGAGTTTGTCTTTGGTGCGTCTCCTCTGATTATTTTCATTCTTCTTTCCCCACCTCTCCCATCTGCATAAACACTTGGCTTATACCTTCCTGGCCTTCAGGATAAATAGTATGAATGGTCACTTAAACTACAATCAGTTATGTTATTATATTGTGAGCATGGAAAGACTCCTTATCCTTGGCTAGAATTGTCTTAATTTCTGTCAGAATTGGGTTTATTGGCCTGCTATCAAAAAAGTACAAACTGCAGAGCCCATCTTTTTTGCTAGATCTCTGTTGGAATCAGAGAAAGAAACATTGTCTATATGTTCTCATAAATTCATTGACTTTCATCTCTGTGTTAATCCTTGCACAGAAATTATGTCCTGAATTCAATTTACAGAATATAGTTTCACCATCTGTGTAGCCATTTTATAAGCAACACTTTAGAGATAACTGTGTTTTTAAGACCATTATCTTTAATGAATATGTTTCAGAATATTATTTATTTACCATTTTATCATCAAGAAATAATAGGAACTCTCCAAGAAACACCTAGGAGTCTCCTGTCTACATTCACATGGCTATGACCACATCCAGAGGTTAATGATCATTCACTACCACTTTCCATATCTTTCTGTATTTACTCTTACAAAGAAGCAGACTTCAGAGGATGTTACTCCAGATCTCAAAGGGAATGATAAGTGATTCCAGGATAAACTCAAAATGAATTAATGACCTAAATGAATTAAAGACCTAAATATAAGACTGGATACTATAAAACTCTTAGAGGAAAATTTAGTCAGAACACTCTTTGACACAAACGGCAGCAGTATCTTTTTTTATCTATCTCAAAAAAGAAACAGAAATAAAAGCAAAAATAAATGGGACCTAAAGTTAAAAGCTTTTGCACAGCAAAGTAGTCATAAACAAAAAGAAAAGACAAATCACAAAATGGGAGAAAATATTTGCAACAATGTGAATGACAAGGCATTAATCTCCAAAATTTACAAATATCTCATGTGGCTCAATATCTAAAAAAACAAACAACTAAAAAGTGGGTGGAAGACCTAAATAGACATTTCTCCAAAGAAGACATACAGAGGACCAAGAACAAATGAAATGATGCTCAACATTGCTAATTATTAGAGAAAAGCAAATCAAAATGACAAAAAGGTATCACCTCACACTAGTCAGAATGGCCCTTACCAAAAAATCTACAAACAGTAAATACTGGAGAGGATGTGATGAAAAGGGACCCTCCTACATTGTTGGCAGGAATGTGAGTAAACTGGTGCAGCCACTATGGAAAACAGTATGGAGATTCCTTCAAAAACTAAAAATGTAAATACTATACGTGGCCGGAAATGGTAGCCAAAAATGCCACTTCTGGGCACATAGCTGAGAAAATCATAATTTGAAAAGATAACATGCACTCCAACATTCATTGTAGCACTATTTTTGATAGCCAGGACATGGAAGAAACCTAAATGTCCATTGACTGACAGAGGAAAGGATAAGGAGGATGCGGTACCTACCCACAATGGAATATTACTCTGCCATAAAAAGAATAAAACAATGTCATTTGCAGCAACATGGTGGATCTGGAGATTATTATACTTAGTGTAGTAAGTCTGAGAAAGACAGTGTCATATGATATCACTTATATGCAGAACCTAAAAAGGGGATACAACTGAACTTTTTTACAAAACAGAAGCAGACTCACAGACTTAGAGAAAGAATTTGCGGTCACCAGGGACAGTGGTTATGGTTTGGGATGGCTATGCACACACTGCTATGTTTGAAATAGATAATAAACAAGGACCTATTATAAAGTACAGGAAATTCTGTTAATACTCTGTAATAACCTAAATGGGAATTTCTTTTTTAAGATTGGACATATTTACATATACCTGAATCAACTAGCTGTACACCTGAAGCTAAAACATTGTTAATCAGTGATATACTCCAGTATAAAATAAAAATTAAAAAAATAAATAAAAATTTAAAAATTGTCTGTGTGGGGGCTTCCCTGGTAGCCCAGTGGTAAAGAATCTGCCTATCAATCCAGGACATATGAATTTAACCCGCAGTCTGGTCACAGAGAAACTGAAGTCCATGTGCCACAGCTACTGGGCCTGTGCTCTGGAGCCGGGAGCCTTGACTACGAAGCCCACAGCCTACAACCACTGAAGCTCACACACCCCAGAGCCCATGCTCCACACCGAGAGAAGCCACTGCAGCGAGAGGCTCAGGAGCTGCAGCCAGAGAGCAGTCCCTACGTGCTGCAACTGGAGACAAGTCTGCAAAGTAACCAAGACCCAGCATAGTCAAAAATAAAGACATTCAAAAAACCTCTGTGATGCTATTAGGATCGCCAACAATTACTGCATACTATAACAAATATCCAGCAAGAGGGATTCTAGGCTCCAACATATCCTGAACTATAACCAAAACATTGTTAATCAGTGATACTCCAATATAAAATAAAAATTAGAACAATAAATTAAAACTTAAAAATTGTCTGTGCTGGGGCTTCCTGGTAGCTCAGTGGGAAAGAATCTGCCTTCCAATCCAGGAGATGTGGTTTCAACCATTGCCTATAGGGCAATCTGATCCCCATCATACTCTGCAATTGTGGCAATACTCAAATACAGTACCCTTGGATCCTCACTCTCTTTTCAAGAGCCCTTCATGGGTGGTATTGAGGATCCCTTGATGAGAAGGAAAAGCTATATTTTAAGCCTTTACAGCAGAGTCTCAGTAGGGAATATGAGATCAGCATTTTCATCCACATATTTTGTTTCATATATTTCAGTTCACCCAGACATAAGCACAGAGCCTAGCACCTCAAAGACACCTAGTGCATATCAAGGAATAAATATATGAATANGTTATTCCTTTTCCTCTCACATTCTTCTTCTTCTTCTTCTCAACTTCATCTTCTACTTCTCAACTTCTTCTTCTCAACTTGTTGTTCTTCTCACCTTCTCCGTGTTTTTCCTCTTCTTCTTCTTCTCCTATTTCACCTTCTTCTTCTCACCTTCTGCTTCTACTTCTCACCTTCATCTTCTTCTTCTTCTTCTTCTCACCTTCTTCTTCTTCTTCTCACCTTCTTTTTCTTCTTCTTCTCATTTTCTTCTTCATTTTCTCAGCTTCTTTTTCTTCTTCTCTCCTTCTTCTTCT
>SJYW01016377.1:689366-707927 GCA_006410735.1 Raphicerus campestris | reverse complement strand
TCTTTTTCTTCTTCTTCTCACATTCATCTCTTCTTTTTCTTCTTCTTCTTCTTCTTCTCCCCTTCTTCTTCTTCTCAACTTCTTCTTCTCAACTTCTTCTTCTCACCTTCTTCTTGTTCTTCCTCTTCATTTTCTTCTTCTTTTTCTTCTCACCTTCTTCTTGTTTTTCTCACCTTCTTCTTCTTCTCCCCTTCTCTTCTTCTTCTCCTTCTTCTTCTTCTTCTCATCTACTTTTTCTTCTTCTCACCTTCTACTTGTTCTTCTTTTTCTTTTTCTTCGTCTCACCTTCATCTTGTTCTTCTTCTTCTCACCTTCCTCTTCTTTTTCTTCTTCTTTTCACCTTCTTCTTCTTTTCACCTTCTTCTTCTTCTTCTCACATTCTTCTTCTTCTTCTCACATTCTTCTTGTACTTCCTTTTCTTGTTGTTGTTCTTCTTCTCTTGCACCGTCTTCGTTTTAGTTTCACCTTCTTCTTCTTCTTCTTCTTTTCAACTTCTTCTTCTTCATACCTTCTACTTTTTCTCACCTTCTTCTTCTTCTCACCTTCTTCCTCTTCTTCTTCTTTTTCTTCTCAACTTCGTCTTCNAATAAAATAACATTGATTGTTCCAGGACTGATAATTAGTTAATGGATGTGTCCTTTTTTTTTTATTTTTTCATGCTACTAATTAATAGTAGGTCTTTCCAGATGGCTCACTGGTAAAGAATCTATGGGCCAATGTAGGAGACAATCATTTCATCCCTGGGTGAGGAAAATCCCCTGGAAAAGGAAATGGCAACCCACTCCAGTATTCTTTCCTGGGAAATCCCATGGACAGGGGAGCCTGTCAGGCTAAAATCCTTGGAGTTGCAAGGAGCTGGCCATGATTTAGCGATTACAACAGTAGCGATTAATGTTAATTTTGTAAGAATTTTACAAATTGTGCAGTTCAAAGAGAAAGATCCCTAAGTTGACTTTAATTGGTAAGCTTTTGTTCTTGTGGTTTTTCCTCTGTTGTGGACTGTGGTAATGCATATTAGATAATNGCTGGCCATGATTTAGCGATTACAACAGTAGCGATTAATGTTAATTTTGTAAGAATTTTACAAATTGTGCAGTTCAAAGAGAAAGATCCCTAAGTTGACTTTAATTGGTAAGCTTTTGTTCTTGTGGTTTTTCCTCTGTTGTGGACTGTGGTAATGCATATTAGATAATCATCAGTTGTTTGAGGGTCTCTAAGAAAGGCATAATGCTTGACTATTCATAGGGAGGCAATTGGTCTAAGAAAAAAGGCGAGAGATAATGAGATAATTTGTATTAAGAGTACAGCAAAAGTAGTCATCATTATATAATAGACTGAAAAAAATGTATCTTGATAACTAAAAGCCTAAAAGTGTAAAGCATGTGCATAAACCTAATCTAATCTAATGTGTAGACAATAGATCCTGTAGATAATCTTACCATTCCCAGATAATTCTTGTGACTAAAATAGAAATTAAGCAACATAACGAGAATCTAAGCTTAAACTCTATAGGGTTAAAAAATAACCCAGGGTTCAAATTAAATAAGACTTTCTTAGATTATCTATGCGATCTACCAAAATAGAGCTCTGCAGATCTGCTCTGATTGATAGCTGTGCTTAAGCTTATAGTTGGCTCATAGATAGTCATTGTTTTGACTTTTTCTCTCCTAAGGACCAAAGCCTTATTCTGAAAAAGCGTGCTTTTTAATTTGTTGGATTTATTCACTCATTCTCCACACTGTAATATTTAGTTCCTGAGAAAACTGACATCTTTTAGATACACTCTCTTCTCTCAACCAGTAAAGCATCCGCCTGCAATGCAGGAGACCAGTGTTTGATCCCTGAGTCAGGAATATTCCCTGGAGAAGGAAATGGCAACCCACTCCAGTGTTCTTGCCTGGAGAATTCCATGGACAGAGGAGCCTGGTGGACTATAGTCCATGGGGTCCAGAGAGTTGGACACGACTGAGCAAGTAACACACACTTCTCTCAGCCACGTGAAGCCAGAACACCTGAATAGTGTTAAAATAAAAATTGTGGTCCATTCTGTTGAACGTGGCCTTTCGTTTGGGACTGGGCACATGTAAGCCAATCACAGATTTTCTCCATGATATTTTGAATAAGTTAAAAAAAAAAATAGAAGCTCATTTTCCTCATGAGGCAAAGCTGAGAAGATGAGAACCTTGGAGCTGCCTGTGGCTGTCTGTGTTCTGGAGGAGTGGAAAAATTGGCCTGCCTGAAGCCAACTAGCAGACAAGGGCCAGAGAGCACTCACAGAATCTTCCTTTCCCTAGATACAGTTCTTTCTCATATCTGCTCCACCTGATCTTGCTCAGATTGGTTCCATGGGTCAGTCACCTCTTTTACTTGGCCTTAGCATATTAACTTTGATTAATGACACCAGATATCACAACCACATCTTAGCTCATGTGGAAATAGTCATACTTACCTATGACTAGGATGTAATAATATGAATGAAGCAAGGAGTGAAGAAAGTCCAATGGACAATGAATAGGTAGGAAAATGAAATGATGTATTCATATAGGGTAACAATAAAAATGGTAGAATAAGAAGGAATGAGTGAGCCTGCAAAATAATAATACCAATTGTAAAATGAAAAGCAGAACTGGTTATAGTTTGCTGCTGCTGCTGCTGCTAAGTCACTTCAGTCATATCCAACTCTGTGGGACCCCATAGACGGCAGCCCACCAGGCTCCCCTGTCCCTGGGATTCTCCAGGCAAGAACACTGGAGTGGGTTGCCATATCCTTCTCCAATGCATGGAAGTGAAAAGTGAAAGGGAAGTTGCTCAGTCGTGTCTGACTCCTAGTGACTCCATAGACGGCAGCCTATCAGGCTCCTCTGTCCATGGCATTTTCTAGGCAAGAGTACTGGAGTGGGATGCCATTGCCTTCTCCTGAGAACTTATTGCATGCCATTCACTGAACCATGGCTTGGACATATCTGGATATCTTATTATTACCATAGTGAAGTTTTTAGTAATCCTGAGGTGAGAAGCACTATTTTCATTTCACAAATAGGGAGTTTAGGAGAGGTAACTGTGCTGTCTTCAGAACACCTATTAAATGCAGAGTCCAAATTTGAACTAAGATCCATCTGATTCCCAGTCTAGGAGGATGAGATGGTTAGATGGCATCACAATCTCAATGGACATGAGTTTGAGCAAACTCCAGGAGATTGTGAAGGACAGGAAAGCCTGGCATGCTGCAGTTGGTGGGGTCACAAAGAGTTGGACACACCTTAGTGACTGAATGGCAACAACATTTTTCCCTTGTGGCTCAGACAGTAAAGAATCTGCCTGCAATGTGGGAGACGTAGGTTCGATTCCAGGAAGATCTCCTGGAAAACGGACTGGCTACCCACTGTATTATTCTTGCCTGGAGAATTCCATGGACAAAGGAGCCTGGCAGGCCACAGTCCATGGGGTCAGAAAGAGATGAACATGACTGAACAAGTAATACTTTCCCTTCACACCAGACTAAGCAGATTAGTTTTGTTCTGTAAGCAGTAGAGGATGACTAATTTTATTTGCATGTGTGTTTATGTGTGTATTTTAAGATAGAACCCTCCTTTGTAAAAACTTTTATTTTTATAAGATGAATTTTCACAGTGAAAGGCCAGATATATGTTATGAAGCCATTCAGGAAACTCAAGCAATGGTCTGTCCGTGAGATGATATTGGAAATTGTTAATGATAAATAAGATTGTAGTTCTGTAAGTGTTAGAAACCTTCCCACACTTCTAAAAATATTGGGCCAGATCTTATATGTATGGGTCACTCTTCCCCAGGAAATATATATGATAAGTCTGATTGTTAAGGTAAATGTATCACATCCTTACCTGATCAGCCCTTGCAGCAGCAAAATCATTTTTTCCTCATAGAACACTAAGCAAAAGAGGCAAAGCCTCCGGAACAGATTCAGTGATGTTGTGCTCCCAGATTGGAATCACAGTCATCACTGAGTTGATTGACAGTACTGCTTCTCCCCATCCCCTAGTTCTCCCAGTTATCTAGAAAAACTCTTCTTTGTCAGACTATATCTCATCACTCCTCACTTCTTTCCGCTTGCTTGTATTTTGAAATCATCACAAGAAACAGAATTGAATAATACTTTATCATAGTCCTGGTGAAGATAACACCCTTTACTCTCTGATTTTTCTATATTTTTCCCCAAAGGAGTGTAATACAAAGACAGAGCAAAGAGAAGTTCAACTTTGAATCTTTAGCCAAGAGGTATGCCTGAAGAAATTATGTAATTTTCAACATACACTTATAAACATATAGCATATGTTTATATGCTATATAAACATATGTATAGCATATAGTAGGCACTGTGTTTAATTTTAGGGTACCCAGGGATCCTCAACCTTGTTGAGCTTTCAGGTAGGTCAAGGGCAAGGGCAAGTCCAGTATACATGAGGTCAGTTGATGGATTAAGACAAAGGATATTTTATGCAATAAATTAAGAATGAAATGTTTTCTTCAGACCCCATGAATTAAAGCCAACCTGGAGTCTCTGATAGGGCTTCCCTGGTGGCTAACTAAGAACCTGGGGGGGAATAATTATCATGGAAAGGTGGTCAGAGTCCACCCTGTCTCTGTGTGATACTTCTCCATTTATAGTGATGACTTTGCTTCATAAATCAGCAGCGCATCAGATGGCCTCCCCGGTTCTGGGGATCCTGTCCAAGTTAAGGGCATGATGATATTTCTATTCTCTACCTCCAAGGAGGCAAAATGCAGCTTCATCTGAATTTAAAGGAAGAAGCTTTACCTAGGAAAGGAAAGAGGGTGAACTCAGTGAGGGGCTGACGTCATGCTAGAGTATTCAAAGCAACTGATATTGACTCAACTTTTTAATTAAATATATCAGTACCTTTATTCACAGTAAAGAGTCTATGACTCTCATAGTCAAACCTTGTGTATGGGTATAGAAATGTTCCTACTGACACCAGGGATGTTTGTAGTATTTATTTACATTAGGGATCTAGGGATGGCAGTCTGTTTTTGAATGGAATAAAAGGGAGTGTTTCAAGAAAAATTGTTTAACACTTTATAAGTTTTTGAAAAAAAAAAAAAATATTACTCGTATTAAAAAGTGAGAAGATGGTTCTGGAGCTGAGGAGGGTGTTTTGACCCTAATGGGGTCAGTGCCATGGCACTCCATGCTTTCTTCCCCAGCCACTACTTGTTCTTTTCACTTAGTAACATTATTGGCTACTTTAGGATGTCTTGCAAAGTCTGGGTCCATTGTAGTTTTATTTTTCAGTCAGTTTTCAATGATTTTATCTACCCAACAGCAAACAAACATTCTTAAATTTTCACAAAAATAACAGAGTTAGTCAATTGTGACACTAGATAATCATAGCCTAAAGCTACATTCAGAATAAGCAACCATATAAAAACTAAATATGCCATTTAATCCCTTGTAAAATTCAAAGCAAGTCATAGCAACTATTTCAGAATTTATCTAGAAATCTGTTAGTGGAATTGTAAATATTCAAAAATGGCATTTTATCTGTATAAATGTATTTTAGTAAATTAATTTGGCATCTTTACAATGAACTGTACACTTTGAAAACTGCTTCTAAAATTATCAACAAATAAATTGTCAGTTAGGCAATGAAAAGAGCTAATTTTACTGAGTACATACTGTAGACAAACTTTCAAAGATAGCTCATATTTACTGGGGGCCTCACTGGTGGCTCAGTGGTAAAGATCCTGCCTGCCAGTGCAAAAGACATAAGAGACTTGGGTTTCATCCCTGGGTTGGGAAAATCCCCTGGAGGAGGGCATGGTAACCCACTCAAGTATTCTTGGGATTCTGAAGAATCCCATGGACAAAGGAACCTGGTGGACTACAGTCCATGGAGTCGCAGAGTTGGACACAACTGAGCAACTTACACTTTCACTTAACAGCTTTTACATATCCTAAAAACAAGGCAGTTAATAGCACCCGATAACAACCCAACTAATTATTTTCCCTTTTGTTAATCATATTTCTTTCTTCATCTATAGATGAATTCATGGGATATTTTATTTTCCTTCCTTATCAAGCAGAGTTGGTCTGAAGTATTTCTTCTGGCTGACAATAAGAATTTGGTGATGCCTTATTTGCATCCTGAAGATAAGCAGTTGGTCTTGCTCTTTCCAACTGAGCAAACTTCTCCTCATTAATTAAAGCTTTACCATCAGTTTCCTCAGAGTGAGAAAGGTGGGGCATAACAAGTTAATACTAAGCTGACACATAGGACTTTTCAAAAGTTTCTCTCTAATTACTGTTCAGAGTTCCAACTTTATGACAGTTGTGATTCTAAAAGAACCAGCACAAAGTGACAGTAATCCTTTTAAAAAATAATAATAATAATAATGAGGGTTTGCTAATTTTTGGTGAAAGTCCTACAATGTTTGAAAAGGTTAAATTCTGGTAAGGGGTCACATTTGATCTCCAGTTGACTATAAGACAGGTAAAGCTCGTTCGGATGCAAAGAATCTTGGCAGCCACTACAGCCAAACCCTGCCAGTAGCCACTAAGCTTCCATCTCCTAGTGACTGATTTTTACACAGATTTTTGCTTAAATATAGCATCATGAATGCACAGCTGCAGAAGATATGCAAAACAGCCAAAACTGTACACACTGCATTCTGTGAGGGGTTCTTTTTCTTTCTTTTTATGTCTGAGGCGTTGTTTCAAACAATCATGTGGATGCTGTCTTTGGCAACCGGCCATTTTTCTCACACGTTCATAAAGAAATTGGAATGGCAGTACCTGGGCGCCATTCACAGAGAGGCATATAATACAAAACAGCTGCTCTTCTGTTGAAATCATTATTGAGTGTTGGGCTGAGATACAAGTGGGCAATGCTTTGAGGACCACTGATGAATAATGACAAAGTGGGTTTTCACAGAAAAATCTCAGCTTCCTCTTGCACTTTTGCANATACTATAAAACTCTTAGAGGAAAATTTAGTCAGAACACTCTTTGACACAAATGGCAGCAGTATCTTTTTTTATCTATCTCAAAAAAGAAACAGAAATAAAAGCAAAAATAAATGGGACCTAAAGTTAAAAGCTTTTGCACAGCAAAGTAGTCATAAACAAAAAGAAAAGACAAATCACAAAATGGGAGAAAATATTTGCAACAATGTGAATGACAAGGCATTAATCTCCAAAATTTACAAATATCTCATGTGGCTCAATATCTAAAAAAACAACCAATTAAAAAGTGGGTGGAAGACCTAAATAGACATTTCTCCAAAGAAGACATACAGAGGACCAAGAACAAATGAAATGATGCTCAACATTGCTAATTATTAGAGAAAAGCAAATCAAAATGACAAAAAGGTATCACCTCACACTAGTCAGAATGGCCCTTACCAAAAAATCTACAAACAGTAAATACTGGAGAGGATGTGATAAAAAGGGACCCTCCTACATTGTTGGCAGGAATGTGAGTAAACTGGTGCAGCCACTATGGAAAACAGTATGGAGATTCCTTCAAAAACTAAAAATGTAAATACTATACGTGGCCGGAAATGGTAGCCAAAAATGCCACTTCTGGGCACATAGCTGAGAAAATCATAATTTGAAAAGATAACATGCACTCCAACATTCATTGTAGCACTATTTTTGATATCCAGGACATGGAAGAAACCTAAATGTCCATTGACTGACAGAGGAAAGGATAAGGAGGATGCGGTACCTACCCACAATGGAATATTACTCTGCCATAAAAAGAATAAAACAATGTCATTTGCAGCAACATGGTGGATCTGGAGATTATTATACTTAGTGTAGTAAGTCTGAGAAAGACAGTGTCATATGATATCACTTATATGCAGAACCTAAAAAGGGGATACAACTGAACTTTTTTACAAAACAGAAGCAGACTCACAGACTTAGAGAAAGAATTTGTGGTCACCAGGGACAGTGGTTATGGTTTGGGATGGCTATGCACACACTGCTATATTTGAAATAGATAATAAACAAGGACCTATTATAAAGTACAGGAAATTCTGTTTAATACTCTGTAATAACCTAAATGGGAATTTCTTTTTTAAGATTGGACATATTTACATATACCTGAGTCAACTAGCTGTACACCTGAAGCTAAAACATTGTTAATCAGTGATATACTCCAGTATAAAATAAAAATTAAAAAAATAAATAAAAATTTAAAAATTGTCTGTGTGGGGGCTTCCCTGGTAGCCCAGTGGTAAAGAATCTGCCTATCAATCCAGGACATATGAATTTAACCCGCAGTCTGGTCACAGAGAAACTGAAGTCCGTGTGCCACAGCTACTGGGCCTGTGCTCTGGAGCCGGGAGCCTTGACTACGAAGCCCACAGCCTACAACCACTGAAGCTCACACACCCCAGAGCCCATGCTCCACACTGAGAGAAGCCGCTGCAGCGAGAGGATCAGGAGCTGCAGCCAGAGAGCAGTCCCCACGTGCTGCAACTGGAGACAAGTCTGCAAAGTAACCAAGACCCAGCACAGTCAAAAATAAAGACATTCAAAAAACCTCTGTGATGCTATTAGGATCGCCAACAATAACTGCATATTATAACAAATATCCAGCAAGAGGGATTCTAGGCTCCAACATATCCTGAACTATAACCAAAACATTGTTAATCAGTGATACTCCAATATAAAATAAAAATTAGAACAATAAATTAAACTTAAAAATTGTCTGTGCTGGGGCTTCCTGGTAGCTCAGTGGGAAAGAATCTGCCTTCCAATCCAGGAGATGTGGTTTCAACCATTGCCTATAGGGCAATCTGATCCCCATCATACTCTGCAATTGTGGCAATACTCAAATACAGTACCCTTGGATCCTCACTCTCTTTTCAAGAGCCCTTCATGGGTGGTATTGAGGATCCCTTGGTGAGAAGGAAAAGCTATATTTTAAGCCTTTACAGCAGAGTCTCAGTAGGGAATATCAGATCAGCATTTTCATCCACATATTTTTTTTCATATATTTCAGTTCACCCAGACATAAGCACAGAGCCTGGCACCTCAAAGACACCTAGTGCATATCAAGGAATAAATATATGAATAGGAGTGTCCTTGACATTTATTTCTTATTATGTTCTTTGTGTCTGCCTGCTGGGAGCTGCCACGGGAGATCCCACCCATGATAGGGTCATGTGGAAAAGAACTGTCAAGCAAGGCTTCAGAGCTCAAGGGGCTCCCTAGGCTTTCTTGAGCATCTACCCCAAAACCAGCATCTGTCTGTTATACGGTTTCATGACTTTCACCAACTCCTCTGACATTAACGGGGGGCTAACCCTGACCACCTTTCTCTGGAAAAAATCAACTTAAGGCTATAGCTAATAAGTCTCCTGGACATGAGAGAAATATTTCAAATCAAATCCCCTCTGTTAGCATTCTAGCTTGCTTGGCAGGTATATGAAGACACTTACAGCTATGCATACAATTATTTACAGCCTCCCAACTGTGAGAAGCATGCAAAGCCTAAAACACAGAGACTTTGAAAGAGTTAAAAGTTATTAGAGTAATGCTAGTGCTGGTGTAGGATTTCATTATTGGGCCAATGCTTGTTGCTAAGTTCCCATATCTCTTATCCACTGTGCACCTGGGAATGTATTAGTTAACATACTGAGAATGCAAGAAAAACACGTGTAGCCTTGAATTTAACCATATCAGACTTTTGAGCTAATTGGTTCTTTCTTGTAACTTGCTACACCTTTGCTCTGTGAAAAACGTAACTCTGTTTGGCACTTTCTGAGGCTGACATAGATTAGAAGTATAAAGGGAAAATAAGTTTTCTGGTTGAGCAGTCTTTATCAAAAGAGGGTCATACAATGTTCACAGGCCTCCAAAGCCAGAATATACTGTACACAACATTATTTGTGGGAATGTTATGCAGAAAAAATCATGGTTTCGATAAGGGCAAAACTGCTGGAATGTTGGGCTGATTCTGTATGACCTTGCATCTTTCATTTCCCTCTATGTACAAAAAGGTATATAAGTACTCTTTAGAAATAAAGCTATGGATCTTGCTCATCAAAGCAGCTTGATCTCCTCGTGTCAATCATTTTCCTCCTCTTTCTCTTTCAGGCTAGTTCCCATCTGGAGTACAGAGATCCGCCATGTCTACTTATTTGCCTGGGTTTCTAAGACCTGACCGGGAAGGCGCCCTGTGTCTTCACTCCCTCGGGAGACCGGAAGGCACCTGCGGCCTCATGTAGACAGTGCAAGTCTCTTGTCTTGAGACTTTATTGATTTTCTGTATAAACCAAGGAACATCAGCCTCTTTTCTTCTCTCCTCTATTTTCTTATCTACAACATTCTCATCTGTCTCTCCCTCTCTAAATCAATCGCCGATGCCGTTTCTCCTTCGGGTTTCCCTGGATCCTGTGGGGGCTGGACCCCGGCATCTGCCCTTCCTCAACTTGCTACTTAGCATGTACTCTTTCCTTCAGATACTTTCTTTTCTTCCAGAAATGGCTATTCTTCGCCCTAGGTATCCCCCAGGTGCCTCTCTCTGCCTCTTGTGTTTATTATTTAATTCTCTCCCAATGCCAGCTCTAGTCACTGCACATGACTACTCATCTCTGACTGCATTCTGTCAGTGAAGTCCAAGGAACTAGACTACAACTTACTTGATGATTAGTTCTAGAATGAATGAAATCAGGGTTCTGCATATGCTCTGAGAAAAGCACAGTTCTAAAAGACACATGTATCTCAATGTTCGTTGCAGCACTATTTACAATAGCCATGACATGGAAGCAACCTAGATGTCCATTAACAGGTGAATGATAAAGTCATGATACAAATATACAATGGAATATTACTCAACTATAAAAAGGAATGCATGTGAATAAGCTGAGCTGAACTGGATGAACCTAGAGCCTGTTATACAGAGTGAAGTAAGTCAGAAAGAGAAAAACATATAGTGTGTGTGTGTGTGTGTGTGTGTGTGTGTATATAATCTATTATAGAAAGTCTATTACAGAAAATTATATTGATGAGCTAATTTGTAGGGCAGCAATAGAGATGTAGACATGCAGAACAGACTTGGGGAGCATTTCAAACATTTGACTACAGACTGTTTTCTAACATTTATTTTTCCCCATTGCTATTAGAAGACTTTCTAGTCTTTAAAGCATGGCCACATAAGGGTTAAAAGACCCTTTTCCCAAAGCAAGGTAGGGGTCTTACTGGAAAGAAATTTGCCACCATCTGTACATTTCACCCACAAGTTTTTCCCCAGTGTGTGTTCTTGGGCCCAATGCTATAATCATAGAATCTCTGAGGTTGTTGTTGAAGAAAAAATGATAGAAGATTTTTAAAATATCAAGCTCATTGTGAAATATGGAGATACTCAATTCATGCGAGCTCATTTAACCATAAACATCTGGCAGCACACTGCTTCAATAAACTTATTGTGGTCCAAGGGAAAACATGATATTGCATTTATGTTTGTCCAGTATTTTTGCCTGGGAAATCTCATGGACGGAGAAGCCTGGTAGGCTCTAGTCCATGGGATCACAAAGAGTCAGATACAACTGAGTGACTTCACTTCATTTCACTTTGTTCTTATTGAGCAGATTCTATTTNCACTGCTTCAATAAACTTATTGTTGTCCAAGGGAAAACATGATATTGCATTTATGTTTGTCCAGTATTTTTGCCTGGGAAATCTCATGGACAGAGAAGCCTGGTAGGCTCCAGTCCATGGGATCACAAAGAGTCAGATACAACTGAGTGACTTCACTTCATTTCACTTTGTTCTCATTGAGCAGATTCTATTTTTCCTGTGAAATATTTCCAACTCTTTCCATTCCTGTTGTCACTTTTTTCTCTCAGTCTCANAATCTCATGGACGGAGAAGCCTGGTAGGCTCTAGTCCATGGGATCACAAAGAGTCAGATACAACTGAGTGACTTCACTTCATTTCACTTTGTTCTTATTGAGCAGATTCTATTTTTCCTGAGAAATATTTCCAACTCTTTCCATTCCTATTGTCACTTTTTTCTCTCAGTCTCATCACTGTCCTATGAATTCATTAATTCCACTCCCTTCTTCCATGCTTTGTGCCTTTAGTTCATTTTCCACAATGCTGGTAGAACTTGGTCCTAAAAATTAACCATATTAGCACACTTCCTCCCTTTAAATATTTTGATTGGCTCCTTCTTGCCTAGTTAAACTGCTTTATTTATTGTAAGTTTCCTTCAAGCATTTTATTTCCTAATAAGCATTATGAATCTTTAAGATAGAGACATATGTCACAGTTATACCAATGCATTCTACGCTAAAACTTTTTTAAAACAGCAATTTATTTAGGGAATTATTACATAGGAACACACAGGGTCATGCTATTCAACAGTAGTTAAGTCCAAACCTCTAAGTACTAATACACAAAATATGCTGGCAATCCCCTTCTCAAGTCTCAGCTCTTTAGGCTTCATACTCTCTTTTTGCCCAAACCTGCTATTCTCCAATAACACTCTTTGCAGTTTTGTCCTCACGTTTGCAGGTGGTATTATTGACCTCAAGCACTCGCCCCAAATCCTAAACCCACTTCTCCATCTACTCAATCTGCTCAACTTGGTAACCTGCTTATTCTTTAAGAAACAGCTCAAATGCTATTTTTCTCTGAAGCTGTTTTATTCTTCTATCTCCTCAGCAATGTGGGTACTTTGAGAGTTTAAAAGGAAGAATAAACTGTGTTCATACTTTTCATAACTTGTTCACATTGCCATGTGAAACTCTGTCTCCCTCATTAAAAACTAATTCCATATGGCAGGCATGGCCACGCTTCATCCTTCTTGTAGCTCATTTTCTAGTTCACTGCCTAATACACAGAGATGGTGTGTGATGAAAGTTTACCAAAATACTTGCTAACTATGCCACTGATAAAAGATAGAATGGCATGAGTCACACGTATACACATATGTGTACACATGTACACAGAAAAACTGTCTCCAGGCGATGTAGTTAAGAACTTTTGTCTTTGGGAAAGCAAGCGTTTACTCTGATCCATGGATCTTTGGAAATTCTGATTTCCCTGTTTCCAATCATAAACATCCTATACACTAGACCCCTCAGGAACCATAAACTCCCCAAAATTGCTGTAGAATATCCTCCTTAACAAGGACATGGTTGTTCTATTTTGTGGCAAAGTCAATGTGACAGCAACCCCAGGTGACATGTAACTAAGTTTCTTCCTGAGCTCCCCACCTGCAGCTCCTGTGCAAAAGTGCAAGAGGAAGCTGAGATTTTTCTGTGAAAACCCACTTTGTCATTATTCATCAGTGGTCCTCAAAGCATTGCCCACTTGTATCTCAGCCCAACACTCAATAATGATTTCAACAGAAGAGCAGCTGTTTTGTATTATATGCCTCTCTGTGAATGGCGCCCAGGTACTGCCATTCCAATTTCTTTATGAACGTGTGAGAAAAATGGCCGGTTGCCAAAGACAGCATCCACATGATTGTTTGAAACAACGCCTCAGACATAAAAAGAAAGAAAAAGAACCCCTCACAGAATGCAGTGTGTACAGTTTTGGCTGTTTTGCATATCTTCTGCAGCTGTGCATTCATGATGCTATATTTAAGCAAAAATCTGTGTAAAAATCAGTCACTAGGAGATGGAAGCTTAGTGGCTACTGGCAGGGTTTGGCTGTAGTGGCTGCCAAAATTCTTTGCATCCGAACGAGCTTTACCTGTCTTATAGTCAACTGGAGATCAAATGTGACCCCTTACCAGAATTTAACCTTTTCAAACATTGTAGGACTTTCACCAAAAATTAGCAAACCCTCATTATTATTATTATTATTTTTTAAAAGGATTACTGTCACTTTGTGCTGGTTCTTTTAGAATCACAACTGTCATAAAGTTGGAACTCTGAACAGTAATTAGAGAGAAACTTTTGAAAAGTCCTATGTGTCAGCTTAGTATTAACTTGTTATGCCCCACCTTTCTCACTCTGAGGAAACTGATGGTAAAGCTTTAATTAATGAGGAGAAGTTTGCTCAGTTGGAAAGAGCAAGACCAACTGCTTATCTTCAGGATGCAAATAAGGCATCACCAAATTCTTATTGTCAGCCAGAAGAAATACTTCAGACCAACTCTGCTTGATAAGGAAGGAAAATAAAATATCCCATGAATTCATCTATAGATGAAGAAAGAAATATGATTAACAAAAGGGAAAATAATTAGTTGGGTTGTTATCGGGTGCTATTAACTGCCTTGTTTTTAGGATATGTAAAAGCTGTTAAGTGAAAGTGTAAGTTGCTCAGTTGTGTCCAACTCTGCGACTCCATGGACTGTAGTCCACCAGGTTCCTTTGTCCATGGGATTCTTCAGAATCCCAAGAATACTCGAGTGGGTTACCATGCCCTCCTCCAGGGGATTTTCCCAACCCAGGGATCAAACCCAAGTCTTATGTCTTTTGCACTGGCAGGCAGGATCTTTACCACTGAGCCACCAGTGAGGCCCCCAGTAAATATGAGCTATCTTTAAAAGTTTGTCTACAGTATGTACTCAGTAAAATTAGCTCTTTTCATTGCCTAACTGACAATTTATTTGTTGATAATTTTAGAAGCAGTTTTCAAAGTGTACAGTTCATTGTAAAGATGCCAAATTAATTTACTAAAATACATTTATACAGATAAAATGCCATTTTTGAATATTTACAATTCCACTAACAGATTTCTAGATAAATTCTGAAATAGTTGCTATGACTTGCTTTGAATTTTACAAGGGATTAAATGGCATATTTAGTTTTTATATGGTTGCTTATTCTGAATGTAGCTTTAGGCTATGATTATCTAGTGTCACAATTGACTAACTCTGTTATTTTTGTGAAAATTTAAGAATGTTTGTTTGCTGTTGGGTAGATAAAATCATTGAAAACTGACTGAAAAATAAAACTACAATGGACCCAGACTTTGCAAGACATCCTAAAGTAGCCAATAATGTTACTAAGTGAAAAGAACAAGTAGTGGCTGGGGAAGAAAGCATGGAGTGCCGTGGCACTGACCCCATTAGGGTCAAAACACCCTCCTCAGCTCCAGAACCATCTTCTCATTTTTTAATACGAGTAATCTTTTTTTTTTTTCAAAAACTTATAAAGTGTTAAACAATTTTTCTTGAAACACTCCCTTTTATTCCATTCAAAAACAGACTGCCATCCCTAGATCCCTAATGTAAATAAATACTACAAACATCCCTGGTGTCAGTAGGAACATTTCTATACCCATACACAAGGTTTGACTATGAGAGTCATAGACTCTTTACTGTGAATAAAGGTACTGATATATTTAATTAAAAAGTTGAGTCAATATCAGTTGCTTTGAATACTCTAGCATGACGTCAGCCCCTCACTGAGTTCACCCTCTTTCCTTTCCTAGGTAAAGCTTCTTCCTTTAAATTCAGATGAAGCTGCATTTTGCCTCCTTGGAGGTGGAGAATAGAAATATCATCATGCCCTTAACTTGGACAGGATCCCCAGAACTGGGGAGGCCATCTGATGCGCTGCTGATTTATGAAGCAAAGTCATCACTATAAATGGAGAAGTATCACACAGAGACAGGGTGGACTCTGACCACCTTTCCATGATAATTATTCCCCCCAGGTTCTTAGTTAGCCACCAGGGAAGCCCTATCAGAGACTCCAGGTTGGCTTTAATTCATGGGGTCTGAAGAAAACATTGCATTCTTAATTTATTGCATAAAATATCCTTTGTCTTAATCCATCAACTGACCTCATGTATACTGGACTTGCCCTTGCCCTTGACCTACCTGAAAGCTCAACAAGGTTGAGGATCCCTGGGTACCCTAAAATTAAACACAGTGCCTACTATATGCTATACATATGTTTATATAGCATATAAACATATGCTATATGTTTATAAGTGTATGTTGAAAATTACATAATTTCTTCAGGCATAGCTCTTGGCTAAAGATTCAAAGTTGAACTTCTCTTTGCTCTGTCTTTGTATTACACTCCTTTGGGGAAAAATATAGAAAAATCAGAGAGTAAAGGGTGTTATCTTCACCAGGACTATGATAAAGTATTATTCAATTCTGTTTCTTGTGATGATTTCAAAATACAAGCAAGAGGAAAGAAGTGAGGAGTGATGAGATATAGTCTGACAAAGAAGAGTTTTTCTAGATAACTGGGAGAACTAGGGGATGGGGAGAAGCAGTACTGTCAATCAACTCAGTGATGACTGTGATTCCAATCTGGGAGCACAACATCACTGAATCTGTTCCGGAGGCTTTGCCTCTTTTGCTTAGTGTTCTATGAGGAAAAAATGATTTTGCTGCTGCAAGGGCTGATCAGGTAAGGATGTGATACATTTACCTTAACAATCAGACTTATCATATATATTTCCTGGGGAAGAGTGACCCATACATATAAGATCTGGCCCAATATTTTTAGAAGTGTGGGAAGGTTTCTAACACTTACAGAACTACAATCTTATTTATCATTAACAATTTCCAATATCATCTCACGGACAGACCATTGCTTGAGTTTCCTGAATGGCTTCATAACATATATCTGGCCTTTCTCTAATGAATTTCTGCACATCACTGTGAAAATTCATCTTATAAAAATAAAAGTTTTTACAAAGGAGGGTTCTATCTTAAAATACACACATAAACACACATGCAAATAAAATTAGTCATCCTCTACTGCTTACAGAACAAAACTAATCTGCTTAGTCTGGTGTGAAGGGAAAGTATTACTTGTTCAGTCATGTTCATCTCTTTCTGACCCCATGGACTGTGGCCTGCCAGGCTCCTTTGTCCATGGAATTCTCCAGGCAAGAATAATACAGTGGGTAGCCAGTCCGTTTTCCAGGAGATCTTCCTGGAATCGAACCTACGTCTCCCACATTGCAGGCAGATTCTTTACTGTCTGAGCCACAAGGGAAAAATGTTGTTGCCATTCAGTCACTAAGGTGTGTCCAACTCTTTGTGACCCCACCAACTGCAGCATGCCAGGCTTTCCTGTCCTTCACAATCTCCTGGAGTTTGCTCAAACTCATGTCCATTGAGATTGTGATGTCATATAACCATCTCATCCTCCTAGACTGGGAATCAGATGGATCTTAGTTCAAATTTGGACTCTGCATTTAATAGGTGTTCTGAAGACAGCACAGTTACCTCTCCTAAACTCCCTATTTGTGAAATGAAAATAGTGCTTCTCACCTCAGGATTACTAAAAACTTCACTATGGTAATAATAAGATATCCAGATATGTCCAAGCCATGGTTCAGTGAATGGCATGCAATAAGTTCTCAGGAGAAGGCAATGGCATCCCACTCCAGTACTCTTGCCTAGAAAATGCCATGGACAGAGGAGCCTGATAGGCTGCCGTCTATGGAGTCACTAGGAGTCAGACACGACTGAGCAACTTCCCTTTCACTTTTCACTTCCATGCATTGGAGAAGGATATGGCAACCCACTCCAGTGTTCTTGCCTGGAGAATCCCAGGGACAGGGGAGCCTGGTGGGCTGCCGTCTATGGGGTCCCACAGAGTTGGATATGACTGAAGTGACTTAGCAGCAGCAGCAGCAGCAAACTATAACCAGTTCTGCTTTTCATTTTACAGTTGGTATTATTATTTTGCAGGCTCACTCATTCCTTCTTATTCTACCATTTTTATTGTTACCCTATATGAATACATTATTTCATTTTCCTACCTATTCATTGTCCATTGGACTTTCTTCACTCCTTGCTTCATTCATATTATTACATCCTAGTCATAGGTAAGTATGACTATTTCCACATGAGCTAAGATGTGGTTGTGATATCTGGTGTCATTAATCAAAGTTAATATGCTAAGGCCAAGTAAAAGAGGTGACTGACCCATGGAACCAATCTGAGCAAGATCAGGTGGAGCAGATATGAGAAAGAACTGTATCTAGGGAAAGGAAGGTTCTGTGAGTGCTCTCTGGCCCTTGTCTGCTAGTTGGCTTCAGGCAGGCCAATTTTTCCACTCCTCCAGAACACAGACAGCCACAGGCAGCTCCAAGGTTCTCATCTTCTCAGCTTTGCCTCATGAGGAAAATGAGCTTCTATTTTTTTTTTTAACTTATTCAAAATATCATGGAGAAAATCTGTGATTGGCTTACATGTGCCCAGTCCCAAAGGAAAGGCCACGTTCAACAGAATGGACCACAATTTTTATTTTAACACTATTCAGGTGTTCTGGCTTCACGTGGCTGAGAGAAGTGTGTGTTAGTTGCTCAGTCGTGTCCAGCTCTCTGGACCCCATGGACTATAGTCCACCAGGCTCCTCTGTCCATGGAATTCTCCAGGCAAGAACACTGGAGTGGGTTGCCATTTCCTTCTCCAGGGGATCTTCCTGACTCAGGGATCAAACACTGGTCTCCTGCATTGCAGGCGGATGCTTTACTGGTTGAGAGAAGAGAGTGTATCTAAAAGATGTCAGTTTTCTCAGGAACTAAATATTACAGTGTGGAGAATGAGTGAATAAATCCAACAAATTAAAAAGCACGCTTTTTCAGAATAAGGCTTTGGTCCTTAGGAGAGAAAAAG
>SJYW01016377.1:640415-680697 GCA_006410735.1 Raphicerus campestris | reverse complement strand
GCGGGGAAAGATAGCTATACTGTTATGTCTCATAATGCCATTGCTCTTCAGAACTTGTTTGTGTTGAACAATAGAGATACTCTGGCTCTGCAGTTCTTGGCTCTGCAGTTCTTTAATCTCTTTATTATTTGCTGCTCACATTATTGCTTATGACGCTGCATCATTCATCATGAGTATCGGTTTTCAATGACACTCTCAAGTGATACTGCGATGCTTCATTGATGTTGACCACAAATGAATGTTTTCCCCAAGAGCATGCAGACAAGCATGAATAATAATTTATTTTGTGGTCATGTTAACTTTACTACTTGGAATGGTAACACATCAAGGTAAAGCAACACATCACACCACAGAAGCAGCATAAATGTAAAGCAATATATTTTCAAACATGACTACTGTTGAACTCCTTAGGCCATAATCAGTACATTTCTAGAATATTGTCTCTTCCTATGCTGACACTGGCTTTCCACACAACACCACTGGCAGGGAAGATAGGCAGGCAGCTCATGGCCAGTGCCATTCATGCAAGGAATGTCTGTCCTTCGGTAGGCATGCCTTAAGACTAGCACAGAAACCTATAATAACAATAAAACCAAACAGATTAGACAAAAGAGAGGCCATCACCTGGAAGAGCCTAAGGACTTTGTGCCTCACAGTCTCAAAAGCCCTCAAAGGAGACAGGCCCAGCCATCCTGGAAGACTACTTAAAAATATGCTTCCAAGCTAAAGGAGGAGGGTGGAAGGGTCACAGACTAGAACTAACACAGCAAGACATAAGATGGTCAAGAGAGAATATACATATTGATGGACAAGAGCCTGTACCCAGATCCCTAAATTGTTCTATGCCCAATGTGAGTGAGAAGTCACCCCAGGTCAGCATGTCAGAAACATTGTGACAGACCAATCTTGTGTGATCCTAAGGAAGAATTACTATTTCAGTAAGCAGGAGCAATTTGCTTATCAGGGAACCTTCCTGAAACCAGGATCCTGGCATTTGGGTCCTGAAAAAAACCCATAAGCACAAGTTCAGGAGCTCCATAGGGCATTTGGTTGAATCCACACTCAGGATAGAGGATTAGAGAACAACATCCCAAAAGGAGAAAGAAGAAATGAGGATGATAAATATTAATACACAGTTCAGCAAATGACACTGCCAGCCCCAGACATTCCCAGATATCAAAGGAAGACTTAAAAATCTCAAGAAAGCCTCTCTAAATGGTAGATCTCTCTGAGGCTCAGGGCAAGAGCTGGAGGCCCATTTGTCTAAAATTAAGGATGAAACTGACAACTGATTCTTACTGAACACACCTAAACTCCATTTACATAACTGCTTCCAGACAACACTGTTTTGACAATAATTTGTTTGGGGAATTATGTAGAATAATGAAAAGTTGATTAAATTACTAATAAAAGCAGCATTTGTGGATTGCTTATTATTTTGAAAAATTTTGTTCCAAAAAGTCTTTGAACAAGGCAATAGGAATTAATGCAGTATTACTCTCCTAGGGCTGCTCAAAGTACCACTAACTGTCTGGCTTAAAAGAGCAGAAACCTATTCTCTCACAGTGCTGGAGGCTGGAAGTCTGAAATCAAGGGGTGGACAAGGCTTGTTCCTTGTGAAGGCTGTGAATGAGACACTATCCTGTGTCTCTGTTCTTTCCTAACTTCTGGTGGATGTTTGCAGTCCTTTGCATCTCTTGGTTTGTGGTAGCATAACTCCAGTCTCTGTCCCCATCATCACATGGTATTCTTTCTGTATGGCCCTGTGTGTGTCCATGCGCATATCTCTTAAGGACACCTGTCATATTGGATTTCATCACTGACTCGATGGATGTGAGTCTGAGTGAACTCCAGGAGTGGGTGATGGACAGGGAGGCCTGGTGTGCTGCGATTCATGGGGTCGAAAAGAATCTGACACAACTGAGTGACTGAACTGAACTGAACAGAANACTCAATGGATGTGAGTCTGAGTGAACTCTGGGAGTGGGTGATGGACAGGGAGGCCTGGTGTGCTGCGATTCATGGGGTCGCAAAGAGTCGGACACGACTGAGTGATTGAACTGAACTGAACAGATTCCCATATGACTTCAATTTGATTACATCTGCCAAGACCTTATTTTCAAATAGGATCACATTCAAAGGTATCAGAAATTAGGACTTTAACATATCTTTATTGGAGGACACAATTCAACCTGAAACAAATATTATTCTATAAAAACATGCATACACTAATCTCATTTTCCTACACTGATTCTACAGGAGAGTTGAATACAAAGACATTCTACAGAGGTGAGGAGATACTGTTTCTAGGAATAACTGCTAAAATGCTGAGACTTAGTTTTAATTATAGCTCAAGGACAAAATGTTAAGTCAACAAGAAAATGTAAGAGGATGACTTGGCATAAAATTATAAGCTTTATATTCAACAATTTTCACGAATGCTTCTAATGCAAACTGTGACAGTAGATTCAGTTCAGTTCATTCTCTCAGTCGTATCTGACTCTTTGCGACCCCATGAAATGCAGCACGCCAGGCCTCCCTGTCCATCACCATCTCCCTGAGTTCACTCAGACTCATGTCTATCGAGTTTGTGATGTCATTCAACCATCTCATCCTCTGTCATTCCCTTTTCCTCCTTCCCCCAATCCCTCCCAGCATCAGAGTCTTTTCCAATGAGTTAACTCTTCTCATGAGGTGGACAAAGTACTGGAGTTTCAGCTTTAGCATCATCCCTTCCAAAGAACACCCAGGGCTGATCTCCTTCAGAACGGACTGTTTGGATCCCCTTACCATCCAAGGGACTCTCAAGAGTCTTCTCCAACAACACAGTTCAAAAGATCAATTCTTTGGCACTCAGCTTTCTTCACAGTCCATCTCTTGCATACATCCATGACCACTGGTAAAACTATAGCCTTGACTAGATGGACCTTTGTTGGCAAAGTAATATCTCTGCTTTTCAATATGCTATCTAGGTTGGTCANATCTGACATTAAAAATAAAAAGTCAAAGCCCTACGAGAAAATCACATTGCTTAACATTATAGGAACTGCTTCATAATCTAAAATGTCCTTTAAGAACTCATAGGAAGAAGGTAGTTCATGCTTTATGGAGTGGACCAGTGGAGAGCATTGGATAGTCATCACTGGAAACACTGGCATGGAGGAAAAATTATATTAGGTACTGTAAATGCAAGGTCCTGAAAAAGTGTATATATATAACATGGAAACATTCTGAAAATTTTCAGCTCAAGCTGTCATCATGCCCTCTGCCAACTTCCCATTTCCGTATCTTGCTAGCCCAGCCTCTTGTCTCTCTTACTAGGCTGTGTTCCTTTCATCTTTTCTTTTCATTCAAACCCACTTGTTGTGAGGCGATCCGGGAAGTAGTCAAGAGAACCAAAAACAATGAGTGTTTCCTCTAGACATGGCATGGACTACTGAAGAAAGACATTTTGGATTTAACACTGTTAGCTTGGAATTTATTAGAATCAAAGCAGATGTTGCATTGTTATACCTCAATAGCCTCTGCATAATCTAGAAGGATGTGAGGTGTGCTTTTTATGAGAATGACAATGCCAAATGCTTACAGATGCTAAGATAGCAGTATTGGAGAAATTGGAACCAATGTTATTGTCAAATCATATAAAAATGGGTCTGTGTGTAAGTGTGTTTTCATTTTTCAGCAGCAGGAAATGATACCACAAGGGAAAGTCTGTTCTGTAGTGAGGTAAAAGAAGAAAAATAATCATATTGATTTGAAGTTATGTTGATGAAGGGAAACTAGTGGAAAGAAAATATATAAAAGGGCAATGAAACTCACAAGAGGAGGCACTGGTCATAATTTTAAAGAGTAAAACTTGCTATCCTCTGTAGCCAGTTCTGTGGTCCTTTCCAATTTCCCTACCCATTATATTGCTCTGGTTGCCACCCTTTGCCTTAATATTTCTAGTTTCCATATACCTGCTTTTTCTCTTTATTTATAGGCAGTGATATCAGCACACTTCGTTTGTCCATTACTACAAACAAGCTGCTTCCTTTAGAAAGGGCATAATCTCACCAATATGTGAAATGTGAAATCTTAAAAAATCAAATTCATAAAAGCAGACAGCAGAATGGTGGTTGCCAGGGACAAGGGGGTAGGGAAAAGGCAGAGATGTTAGTCAAAGGGCACAAAGTTTTATTTGTGGAGGATGAGTAATTTCAAGCTTTCTAATGTACAGCATGGTGACTATAGTTAATATTACCATATCTGATACTTGACACTTCCTAAGAGAGTAGTTCTCAAGTATTCTCACTACAAACAAAAAATATGGTAACAATGTGAGGTGATAAATATGTTAATTAACTTGTTCATGGTAATAATTTCACTGTATACATATAATTTACAAATAAAAGTTGTATGTATTTAAGATGTATTTCATATTTATATACACATATATAATATATTTATATTTTAAATGTATATATAGGTCATTGTATACCTTATATACATAAAATTTTTTATTGTAAATTATAGTTCAATAAACCTAGAGGGAAAAGAAAGAGCTATTTTCCCAGTGCATCCTGACAGGCCTATCTCAGAGCTTGTCTAGTTTTTTTTTTTTTTTTTTTCCTTTGGGTAAAGACAACTATTCTGCTTCAGCCACACTGACTTCCCTTCCTGAAGAAATCCTATAGTGCTGACAAGCTCACTTTCCTTTGCATGTCCCTATATTTCCACTGGCCCTTCTACTAAGTGGAAAGCACCCAGAGCATCTTGATGATGTCACTGTGTTAAGGTCTAACAACACCAAAACCTGGGTTTTTGATATATTGTGTAATAAATGTTGGCTTGCAGGTAACTTTTTATACAAATTAATATGTTAAGTGGTCAGAAACAGGTTAAAATAAGTAACTTCCTGCTGTTGAGTTTGAAGTTCTCTTCTCAGGCATTTACAATTTTATCCTGGGGAAGCAGCAAGTATATGTCATGTCTCACATTGCGTATACTATTTCTCTGTGCTCATATAATGGACAAAGGGGCAGATTTCAGAGAGGCTTCACCTGGGAGTAGTTGGGAAACATTTTATAGATATCCTCTAAGATTGTTCTCATTATTATAAGGAGAGCCATTATTAATTATTAGATACTTTCTATATGCCAAGCACACTCTATAAGTATGTTTTATTATCAGTATGGAAAAGATAGCACTGTGTCCTCCAGCATTAGAAAGATGAATGAGCCTATCACTGGTGGGAAACAGATCTACTGAACCCAGGATTCTAATCTCACTTCTTATAACATAATTCTAAATCCCACTTGCTATGGCTCCCTGAGGCTCTCCTCTGCTGATTAATCAAGAACAGTTTACCAAATAGAGAAGAGAGAAAAGGTCTCTGGGAACTCTGTTCAAGAAGGTATCATTCACATTCAAGAAAAGTAAGCAAGTAGCAGGAGAATACACAGAATCATAAAGCAGGCACTTTTAAATTGGGTTTGAATGGTGAATGTATTTTGGCTTCATAGCCATTGTTGTTAGCAACCTCAGTATTTTTCTCTTTCACCTTCCTATAAGAAAGGTATAAAATGTGTATGTAAACAAAAAAGACGGCAAATAGCCAAAGAGATCTTGAGACAGAAAAACAGAGCTGGAGGAATTAGAATCCCTGATTTCAGACTATACTACAAAGCTACAGTCATTAAGACAGTACACTATAGGCAAAGAAACAGAAATATTGATTGATGGAACAAGACAGAAAGCTCAGAGATAAAGCCACACACCAGTGGTCAGTTTATTTACAACAAAGGATACAAGAATATACAATGGCAGAAAGATGGTCTTGTCAATAAGAAGTGCTGGGAAAACTGTTCAGCTATACATAAAAGAACTGAACTGAACTGAACTGAACTGATACATAAAAGAATGAAACTAGAACATCTTCTAATGCCATGTGTGCATGTTCAGTTGATCAGCTGTTTCTAACTCTTTGTGACCCTATAGGCTATAGCCCACCAGGCTCCTCTGTCCATAGGATTTCCCAGGCAAGAATACTGGAGTGGGTTACCATTTCCTCCTCTATGGGATCTTCCCAACCCAGGGATCAAACCCATGTCTCTTGCTGTCTCCTGCATTGGCAGGCAGATTCCTTACCACTAGGCCACCTGGGAAACCCTTGTGAAAGTGAAAGTCACTCAGACTCGTCTGATTCTTTGCAATCCCCTGGGACTATACAGTCCATGGAATTCTCCAGGCCAGAATACTGGAGCGGGTAGCCTATCCCTTCTCCAGTGGATCTTTCTGACCCAGGAATGGAACTGGGGTCTCCTGCATTGCAGGTGGATTCTGTACCAACTGAGCTATGAGGAAAGCCCCATCTGCAACAATAAATTAACATCATACACAACAATAAACTCAAAATGGATTAAAGATCTAAATATAAGACCAAAGACTTTAAAACTCTTGCAGGAAAATATAGGCAGAAACACTCTTTGACATAAATCAAAAAATATCTTTTTTTGATCTACCTCCTAGAGTAATGAAAACAAAAATAAACAAATGGAATCTAAATAGACATTTCTCCAAAGGATACATGTGTGTGCTCAATCACTAAGTTGTGTCTGACTCTTTGTAACCTCATGGATAGTAACCTGCCAAGCTCCTCACGCCATGGAATTTTCCAGGCGAGAATACTGAAGTGGGTTGCCATTTCCTCCTCCAGGGAATCCTCTCGACCCAGGGAATGAACCCATGTCTCCTGAGTCTCTGGCATTGGCTGGTGGATTCTTTACCACTGAGTCACCTGGGAAGCCCCAAAGGAGACATACAGATTGCCAAAAAGCACATGAAAAGATATTCACATCACTAATTATTAGAGAAATCCAACTCAAAACTACAATGAGGTACCACCTCACACATTTCAGAATGGCCATCATCAAAAAGTCTACAAACAATAAATGCTGGAGAGGGTGTGGAGAAAATAGAACCCTTCTCCACTGTTGGTGGGAATGTTAATTGGTGTAGCCACTATGCAGAAGAGTATGGAGGTTCCTTAAACAGCTAAAAATAGAGCTCTTATATGATCTAGCAATCCTATTCCTGGGTATATATACAGACAACACCATAATTCAAAAAGACACAGGTACTCCAATGTTCATTGCAGCCCTATTCATAATAGCCAGGAAGTGGAAGCAACATAAATGTCCATCGACAGAGGAATGGATAAAGAAAATATGGTACATATATACAACACAATATTGCTTAGCCATAAAAGAGGATAAAATAATGCCACATTTAGCAACATGGATAAACCTAGAGATTATCATAGTAAGTGAAGTAAGTCAAAGAAAAATATCATACAATATAACTTATATGTGGAATCTAAAAAAATGATAGAAATGAAATTACTTACAAAATAGAAATAGACTCACAGACTTTGAAAACAAACTATGCTTATCAAAGGGGAAAGCTGGGGCAGGGGCAGGCGGCGGGGAATGGATAAATTGGGATTAACATATGCACTTCTATATATATATATGTATATATATATATATATATATAGTAGATAATAGGGACCTCCTATATAGCACAGGGAACTCTACTCAATATTCTGTAAAAACTTAAATGGGAAAAAAATCTGGAAAAAAAAATAATTCTGTAGACTCCTCTGATCACTAACTTTCTACCTCTAACTTCACTCTCAATATGGGCCTTTAACAAAGTTTTTGTTTTTTTTATTTTTTTAAATCAACAGCCACCAGCTTTGTATATTTCACCCCATAATAAATCTGGTCACACTGCAAGCCTTTTTCCATATCATAGCCAAGTGAGGGGGTGAATGAAATAAGGCAAAGCCATCTTTCCAGACACAAGCTGTAAAGCAAAGGTCCTGGGCATCTATGCCAACAGGCAATAAAGCCACAACTCCAACAGCACTTGCAATATAAAGTTAGGAATAAAGGATCTTAAATTGACATGTGCTGATTGGTGTCACACTTTGAAGTGGATTTTTGAAGCTGAATAGAAAAAAAAATTTTTAACATGACACAACAAACACTTTCAAAGTATAAACTGCCTATCTCATCTGTCAAGGGTTGTTTTTACCGATTACCAGCTGTTTTTAATGTATCAAGGTAGATTACCCTATCGATCATGGAAATAGAAGCTATTTCATGAAATTGTCTTGGCCCTGATCACTATCAAGTAATTACAGGAAATTACTTCCCATTGGTGTTCAAGAGGCTTCTTTCAGGGTCTCTTTGTCCATTTAGACTAGTTTTGTGTGTCACTGGATTCTTGGGAGGTAATGGATGTGTTTTAATTACATTTGAATTGCCAGGCTTTGTGTCTAAGGTGCACATTTTTGCACTGAAAGGAAAGCAATCAGCAATTTTTAATAAGGAAAATCTTTAGCTCTGACTTTGCTGTCACTACATATCTTACCAAAATGGTTTGGGGGTGGTGTGGTTGACACTTAAAATATGCAGTGAGCCACGAAGACAGTAAATGTAAATATATTTCTCTATTTCTTCATAGAAAGTGGTTCTTTGATGGAAGAAATTTTGTGAAGTGAAAATGATGATATTAAATTGTATCTGTAATCATGACAGCTAGCATGTACTTGAGCACTTTTACATCTCAGCAGAACCCAGAAGAGATGCCATACAACCTAGATCTCATTTAAAGAAAATAAAGTTCTGTTTAAAAAAAAAAAAAAACAGTTAAGAGCTCATTGTGAACCTACAAGAATTAGAGTCTGGAAGATATAAAAGTTCCTACATGTTAATAGGCTAGGTCTCTCCATGGATCCCTGACCTTTCATAAAGTGGTTGGAATGTATTGAATAATCAAGAGAGTTCTTCCAGAAAAAAAGTTCATGAAGGAGAGCTCAAAGTTCCTCTGTATAGGGAGAAAGGGAAAATGTTCCTACTTGTCAGCTAATAGATGGTAAAAATTTCCCTATATGGCTGCCAGGTGTAACTATGTGAATACTATTAAAGTATACAATAGATATTTATAAGACTGCCAAGTAAAGAGAGAACAGAATAGATCTATATATCCCAACGTGACACAAAGCACAGTCTGTGCACAATGTTCCTATACATTTCCAATAACAATTTCATCTTTTTGCTCTAGCCTCCCTACTTTTAAGGAAGACATGATGCAATCTAGAGACAAATTGCTACAGCCAGGGGACTGGATTTAGGGCCCCTATTCTAATAAGGGGAAAACAAAAACGAAAACACAACAGGTACAATCCTAGGGCTATTTCAACTTTAAGGGCAACGTAGAATAGAGTGGCTTGGAGATTGTCTGGATATTCAAGGAAACATTCTGGCCCAGCATGCACTGTGCCCACTGATGACAATGCTGAATTCTAAACTTGACTGTTAGAACAATGGAACTGGTAAACATTTTTGCCCTACCATGACTGGCTCAGGAACTTGGTGACAACCAAATCAAGTGGGGTGGGATTTCAAGAACTTCTAATATGAAGGCTGAGTCAATTAGATCCCAGCAGGTTCATGGAAATATTTATAGGTTTAGAATCATGGAAATGGAAGAAATCTCTATGAAGTATACAGTCTAGCTTTTGCCACCAAGTTAATTTTTCTTCTACCCAGGACCAAGGAAGTGTTTTACCTCAACACAGATGCAGAGTGTAACATGTCTTTAATCCCCCTTTCCCATGTAAAAGGAGAAGGAAAAAAAAGTAGACTTTTCTTCTTTTCTAATTCTATACATTTTACTATAAATGCTGCTTTAAGTGTATCTCAACACATTTTGATATGATGGGTTCAAATAACTTTTAAATGTTTTCCAAATTTCCTTGTGTTTTTTCCTTTGATTCATGAGTTACTTAGATGTGTGATGCTCAGTATTCAAATACTGGTGGCTTTTCATCATATTTTATTGCTATTGATTTCTGATTTCTCTTGCTATCAGAGATTGCACTGTATAGGTATTCAATCATTTGTACTTTGTAGCTTATTATACAGTTCATTTTTGACCAACAGTCCATGTCTATTTGAAAAGACTTTATCCTGCTGTGTTGCATATAGAAATGCAATTGGGTAATGTCAAGGTGGATTTTAAAGTTTTTGCAAGGCTTCTACATCTTTATTAACCTTTCCATCTAGTTTTCTTCCAAATACTGATTCCAGGTGTTAAGATCTCCAACTTTCGTCTTTTCTCCCCTTTAGTTCTTCCAATTTCTGTTTCATACATTTCCTAGAGCTGTTTTTAGGTTCATGAGCTTTCCTTCATCTTTGAGTCTTTCTTTAGAATTGAACTTTTTCATAATCACATTTTATTA
Source organism: Raphicerus campestris (assembly GCA_006410735.1). NCBI lineage: Eukaryota > Metazoa > Chordata > Mammalia > Artiodactyla > Bovidae > Raphicerus > Raphicerus campestris. The sequence goes on along the minus strand of SJYW01016377.1, from coordinate 670,406 downwards.
TTATCTCTTCTAATATTTATTTTGAAATCTATTTTGTCTGATAACAATATAAGCACTATGACTTTATCATGCTGCTTGCAAGACATAATTTTTAAATGGTAATGTTGCTTCAAGCTATCTGTGTCTTCATATCACAGTTCATCTTTTGGCACTGATATGTTTTTCATCTTGTTTTCTTATCTTATGTTTACTCTGTTGGTGTTTGATACAAATTATTGATATTAATTGATTTGGGCATTTTGCTATTTTCTGTCCTTGTCACCTGTTTGCTATTCTTGTGTCCTTTCTGTTCTGTCATCTTAGATTATTAGAATATTATGTTACAATTTCAATTTTAACTTACTTATTAACATGTTGTTCCCTTGCTCTTTTGGAGAAGGGGATGACAGAGGATGGGATGGTTGGATGGCATCACCAACTCAATGGACATGAGTTTGAGTAAACTCCAGGAACTGGTGATGGACAGAGAGGCCTGGTGTGCTGCAGTCCATGGGGTTGCAAAGAGTCAGACATGATTGAGCAACTGGACTGAACTGAGTTGTACCTCACACGGTGCTATTGCTGTCATATATCACATTCATGTGTCATCACTCAAGTCATGTCCAACTCTTTGCAACCCTATGGACTGTAGCCTGCCAGGCTCCTCTGTCCATGGGGTTCTCTAGGCAAGAGTACTAGAGTGGGTTACCATGTCTTCCTTCAGCATATCTTCCTGACCCAGGGATCAAATCTACATTTCCTAGGTCTCCAGCATAGCCAGATGGGTTCTTCACTAAACTCTACAATATCTTGTTACAGGCTTTGATTTTAAAAGTCATTTAAGTTTTAAAGAAATTTACAGAAGAGAATTCTATTCTCTTTTACTTTCACCAGTATTTATCATTTCTAGAGTTTTTCACTTCTCAGTTTGCATCTGGTAGAATTCTAAAGCTTCACCACTTTAGCATTTCTTGTAGGTATGCAAATGACAGATTATGCCAGTTGTCATCTATTGAAAATATCTTTAGTTTGTTTTTCTTCTTGAAGGATAATTTTTGCTGAAGAGAGAATTCTGGGCTGATTCTCCTTTTTGGCACTTTAAACATGCAATTATATTGTCTTTTTGCCTCTCAAGTCTGATCAGAATTCTTACTGTTTTTCCCCTCCATGAAATTTGGTTTCTTTATCACCAGTTTTCAGTTACTTGAGTATGATCTACCTGGCTATGACTCTTTACATTTTATCTTGCCTGAAATAACTAACTTTTAAAAATCTATAACATAAAGCTTTACAGTAAATAGAGGCCACAGGGCTTTTTAATTAATAAAATTATGTTTTTCACCAAATCTGTAATATTTTCAACAATTAATTTTTACATATTTTTCCTGCTTCATTCCCATCTCCATTTAAAACTCAAAGTACACACATGTATGACAACTTTATATTGCTCTATGGGTTAATCATTTTTCTTTGCTCTTTTCAGATTCAATAATTTTATGTATCTTCAGTTTCACTGACTTTTATTTTTGCCATTTCCAGTCTGACTCCATGTGTATATGGTGATTTTTTTATTATAGCATTGACCTTTTAGGTTTTAAAATTTCTATTTGGTTGAGGTTTTTAAAATACAATTTTAATTCCTTATTCAGTTTCATTATTTACTACAGCACCACCTGACCTGCCTCTTGAGAAATTTGTATGCAGGTCAGGAAGCAACAGTTAGAACTGGACATGGAACAATAGACTGTTTCCAAATAGGAAAAGGAGTATGTCAAGGCTGTATATTGCCACCTTGCTTATTTAACTTATAAGCAGAGTACATCATGAGAAATGCTGGACTGAAAGAAACACAAGCTGGAATCAAGATTGCTGGAAGAAATATCAATAACTTCAGATATGCAGATGACACCACCCTTATGGCAGGAAGTGAAGAGGAACTCAAAAGCCTCTTGTGAAAGTGAAAGAGGAAAGTGAAAAAGTTGGCTTAAAGCTCAACATTCAGAAAANGAGAATTATCTGAGGGATAAATAACCCTTAGAAAAAGAAATGAGCTATCATGAAACTGAAACTGAGGATGTAAGTATTTTCTGGCCAGCTTTGCTACATTAACTTAAAAAAATATATTTCAGGACAAATCACATTGCTTTGCTAAGTCTCAGCAAGAATGAAACAATTGGGATTGAACCAGATGAAAAGTAACCCTTTTGTATTTGTGGTCTAGTAATTGCCACATTCTTTAATCTCTTCAATAACATCCTGAGAGGTAGATTTTAGCAAATGAAGAGACTGAGGCTGAAACAGACTGAGTGGTGGGCTTAAATTCACTCAAGACTAAAGAATGGAGCAAGGATTTTCAGAGTGCTCTCTGGCTCTGCAAACCACGGTAGTTTTACTAGACTGCGGATATCGGCCCTTAGATGGGAGAGAAGATAGCTAGCCAGCCCTAAGATTCTATCACTATATGCAGGTAAAGGTTCTTGTCTCACAAAAGAGCAATTCAGAAGCTTTAAAAATAAACATTTATTGAATGCTTGTTTTATACCAGTTGAAGGAACCATAGATTAAAATATATCTATTTTTTAAAGGAGAGAGAAAGGTAACATTTTGTGGCATTTGAGGAACATAAGAGCATCTATTACAGAAGACAAACATAAATGTAAGGGAAATTACAGTGCAATATGTTGAATAATGATGTTAGAAGGACACTTGCCACTCTATATTATGGTAATTGGCATTAAAAGCAACTTGAAAAAAAGAGATCCTCTCTTGCTCAAATATTGCATTTTCTATAGAACCTAATGTCTGAATAAATATTCTTCATATTGTTGAAGGAAAAGTCCAGTTGTNTATGTTGAATAATGATGTTAGAAGGACACTTGCCACTCTATATTATGGTAATTGGCATTAAAAGCAACTTGAAAAAAAGAGATCCTCTCTTGCTCAAATATTGCATTTTCTATAGAACCTAATGTCTGAATAAATATTCTTCATATTGTTGAAGGAAAAGTCCAGTTGTTGAAATAGCTGTTATGTAATTGTATCAACCATACTTCAAAGATTATTTAATTTTCAAAATGTTTAGATATTTAAAGTAAGTTAAAGTAAAAATTTCTGTGAGAAAAGACATATAATGTGATGTACAAACTGCAGAGCCTCAAGAGTTGGGCACGCAAAGCCATGGGAGCCAGTTTGTTTATTTTACAATTGGTAAAGGGCCTGGGAGTTTTGGAGGAAGTAGAAAAGAGCCTGTGAAGTAGGAGCCAGGTGATAGGCAATTCAGGAAAAGGTCAGAAAGAAGAATATTTTGTTTATGATTAATAAGAATTAATAGACTCTTAAGAGATAGATGGAGAAGGCAATGGCACCCCACTCCAGTACTCTTGCCTGGAAAATCCCATGGACGGAGGAGCCTGATAGGCTGCAATTCATAGGGTGGTGAACGGTTGGACACGACTGAGCGACTTCACTTTCATTTTTCACTTTCTGGCATTGGAGAAGGAAATGGCATCCCACTCCAGTGTTCTTACCTGGAGAATCCCAGGGACGGGGCAGCCTGGTTGGCTGCCGTCTTTGGGATCACACAGAGTCGGACACGACTGAATTGACTTAGCAGTCGCAGCAGTAGTAGCAGTAAGGGATAGAAATACCAATTGTGAATAAGGAAGGTTAGGAATTCAAAACCTATGAAAACTTGGAAATAACTTTTTATTGATGGCCAAAAATATTCCCTGCAAAGGAGTCCTTGTGTTAAACTAAGTTGTTTAAAACAATTCATTCTTTGAGTGGAAGAGGATGAAACTGTCAGGTCTCATTGAGAGGATTCTTGTAGAAGTTATTTAGCTAGAAGCAGGTGCCTGAGAATACCACAGAAAGAGATGCTATTTCTGCAAGGGATAATAGCAATATTTTATTGAAGTGTTACTCAAACCATTTATATTAAAGGACTGTTTCTTAAAATTTCTAATTCATCATGTGAAAGTTAAAGCAGTCACTAATTCATCATAGAACAATGTAAAATTCAATAAAAGCAGAAAAAGTGAGATTAAAAAGACATAAAATACAAGTTTAATTTTCTCCACCTAATGGTGAAAATTAGGTATCTGATCACACATAGGCACAAGGGAGTCTGGGAAATATAATCACTGACTAGTCACCTCCCAATAGTGACTCTGTTACAGAAGAGGAAACATGAGCTTTGGTGGACAGCCAGTTCACTCTGCCTTGCCTCTTCAAAAGCTGATCCTTGTCTTGGCTTCAGTCTATCTTTTGTTATAAGAGTAATGACAACAATTATCATAATGGCAGGAAAAAAGTCAATGTTTATTGAGTATATCCTATATACCAAACTTAAAGCTAAGTATATTTTAGTCATGATTTTATTTTAAATAAATGAGTAAATTGGCATTTCAGTTTTTAGTAAGGAATTATCAAAAGTATTTGGGTCCAGTTGCCTCTATGTGAGGTAATAAAAGGGATTTCCAGAATTTTATAGCTAAAGGCTGGATTTTAAAAGAAAACCACCCATGAAAAAGCATGTATATATTCTTCTCTTGTTTAATTGCTTCCCACTGTGAATTTATCAATAGAGAAGCAGGATTTTAAAAATATGCCAAAGGTTGTAAAGAGACATTCTCTGACTTGTACAGTATTGGGGATTGATGAGAGAATGAGTTAAAGCAGTGTTATTTTTCTTTCCATGTAGGCTGGGAAATTTATAAGACAATGAGAAGTCTCTCCTCACATGTTTTGACATACTTTCTCTATGATCATTTATCAACATCCCAGGCTGGATAAGGCATAAGGAAAATTTCCATAGTTAACACATCAAAAAGTCATTTGATCTGACTGGAAAAATAATATCATATGGTTTCCAAGGAGAATTTTAAAACATCTTCCCAAACATTGCCATTTTCCCATTCCTTCTTAAAAAAATATTTTAACTTGGGGTATTCTTAATTTGACAACACAAAAAGAAAGCAAAGGTGTCTGGAATGAAATAGAAACTGGAAAAATAAATTAAAATGAGTGAACTTATTTTTCCTGTATAGTCTTACTGTTTTGACCTTAATGTGGAGGGGAAAGTCCAGAGCTGTATTTTAGCTGCATTGATGTGTCAACAAAATCATTTGACAAGGCATTCTGCTTCTGTGTTGTTCCATTTTAATGAAAAAAAAATCCAGATAATCTACAAAATCATAATTTACCATGAAACCATCAAAGATTAAAAGTCATAGGACATTCCACTTCAAGATCCAAATTAAATAAGTTGACATCAAGGCTTTGCTGAAGTGTGATTCACTGGTTAAATATGGCAACAACAACAACAAAAAGCCCACAAGCTGTTTAATTATTGATCTGATCAATTTACTAACTTAGAGGCAATATTAAGCAATCTAACACAAGAATAATTGGAGCATTAAAGGGATGAGAGAGAGAAAACCAGGCAGAATGAATGTTTAAAGAGATTTGGGTAGATAATTTTTGTATAAATTCAAATAACACTTTACACAACATTCTGTATTCTTACACCTAGACATACCTAAGAGAAATAAAAAATTATTCCCACCCACAGATAAATACTTGAATGTTTATGACAGCTTTATTCACAGNATTTTTGTATAAATTCAAATAGCACTTTACACAACATTCTGTATTCTTACACCTAGACATACCTAAGAGAAATCAAAAATTATTCCCACCCACAGATAAATACTTGTATGTTTATGACAGCTTTATTCACAGCCTCCACAAACTAGAAACAACCAAAATGTCGATTAGCTGATAAATGGATATACAAATTGTGTTTATCCATATAGTGGAATTACTTTCAGCAATAAAAAGCAACAAACTATTGATACATGCAACAAAATGTTTGAATCTCAAAAGCATTATGCTGCGTTAAAGAAACTAGCTACAAAAGCCTACATGATTCCACTCACATGACATTCTGGAAAAGACAATGCTATGGTGCCAGTGTACCATCAGATCACTGGCTACCGGAGACCGCGTGGGACGAGAGGGAATTGTTTACAAAGGGTTCTGAGTAAACTTCTGGGAGTGATGGAGATATTCTAAATCTTCCTGGTAGTGGCAAAAACATGACTACTTAAATCTCATTGAGCTGGATGCTAAAAAGAGATCAATTTTATTAGAAGTAAATGATACTTCAGTANCTGAGTAAACTTCTGGGAGTGATGGAGATATTCTAAATCTTCCTGGTAGTGGCAAAAACATGACTACTTAAATCTCATTGAGCTGGATGCTAAAAAGAGATCAATTTTATTAGAAGTAAATGATACTTCAGTAAACCTGATTTAAATAATCTGGGAGATATTAAGGAGTGAATGGAAGTCTTTGATGGAAATATTTTGATAGAATAAGGTCTTTCCAGCACAAATCTTCTAAAATTGTGAGGAATTCTTTCAGCTTAATTAAGAGAACTTTCTGGATGCATTAGTTCACTGACATTTTTGAAAACAGGCAAAGCAGGCTANAGGTTGAATATCCGTAACAAATGGACAGTTTTTAAAAGCAGGCAGAGAAAAATGATTATGCAGTGCCAAACTGGACCTTCAAAATCCCAGTGCAATGTACCCTCTCCTGTCTGGGTCTTCATCTTATAAAATTACAACTTGAACAGACTTGCACTTTCTTTCAACAATTCACATAGTTTTTTCTGCATGTGTGTGCCTGTGCCTGTGCCCAGGAGACTATTTGGTACAAACTGTCCATCTGCCCGTGTTTTCCCAGATTTTATCACCATTTACCTTGGATCCCTTCTGATTGTATTTGTGCCAGGGTGAAGATTATTTATAAGCCCAGTGCTTATGTGAACTGTTGTGCAGTGGGTCTCTGAACTCTCTAACAAAAGGGATACTTTGCCTGTTTTCAACTCATGAGCTGAGTTTTCCTATTGCAAACAGACATTTGCAGGAACATGGAAAATCATGCAGCAAAAGATAGCCTGTGGGGATTTGTAAATGACATCTAAGCTACTGAAAGCTGACCTCATCTGAAATGCATGCCAATCAACTTGGCATATTGGAAAAGTATGACTATTATTAAGAATGAGGTCCATATCTATGGATTCATTGCTTACTATATAATCAAAGTTCAAGTCAATATGCATTGATTGTTTACTATATGATTAGAGGGGGAGTACAGATGGAATATGTCAGTTCTTTATTACCCACAATATTAGCAAAACAAAACAAGAAGTTTGGAATACCTGTTGCTATAAGAAGGCTATCATGTCCTTGTGGAGATGAAAGACTGGCCATGGACAAATGAATAAAGGAAAACAGCCCTTGATTAAGTAATAATACGTAAACTCTGGACAGTATTTGCAAACTATGAATGGGCAGCTCCTCGTCTTTACTTGGGCTATTTTAGGCTTAATTCATCCAACATGCACATAGACATTAGCAATGTAGAGAGGAGGAGATTCTTTTTTTTTTTTTTTGAGATCTTTTTAATAATGATAAGTGTGAAGATGAATACATTTGGAGCCATATTGCTTAGGCTGGCATTCTGGCTACTGTTAACTACATGTTAACTGCATAACTTTACTATGTCTACTTAAGAGAACTTCGCATCATTTTTGAAATGAGGATAATAATACTTCATAATAATAATTTATAAGTTCTTACACCATTAGGTTGGAAGATAAATGCATTTAATAAGTATAAAGTAAAAGATACCCAGTAACTTCATTGCTCTTGCTGTTAGCTATTCCTATTATTAAGATTATAACATTCCAGGTATGTCATCTCTCATCCGAATTAGGTGTTGCATCACTATCCATCTTTGGAGACAAATTCACAAGGGCAAGGAGCGATTCAACAACTCGCCTGGGGTCACACAGCTAGGAAATGGCAGAGCCAGAATTCAAACCCAAGACAGTATGAGGTGGAAAATGTTTATAAAGTAACTCTTCTGTTATAATAACAAATGTATTCAATTTGTTTAATCCTTGATGTTGTGATAGTCATGATTACTGACAGTGGCCTGGTTCCCTTGTCCAGAAGGAAAGAAATTTCCAATGAATTCAGTTCTCTGCTTTTACTTCGAAAGGTGAGAACACTAAAAATCATGGCAAGAATTCCCCTCTGATTTTAAAGCCCATNGCCTGGTGCAAGAACAGATGAATAATAATCATGGCATTATTACGACTAGTATTTCTTGAGTCACTGAGCATTTCACAGATATCCCCTCATCGAGTCATCAGCACAATCCAAGACTGGTATTTTGTAGAAAAGGAAAATAAGGCTGTCCAAACACAAGGAAAACAGGGGTCCTGGTGAGAGCCAGACCCCAGGTCAAACCCAAAGCCCACTGTGTTCACATCAGGTGGCCACAGTATTGGAGCTTCAGCATCACTCCTCCCAGTGAATATTCAGGGNAAGAAATTTCCAATGAATTCAGTTCTCTGCTTTTACTTCGAAAGGTGAGAACACTAAAAATCATGGCAAGAATTCCCCTCTGATTTTAAAGCCCATGCTATTTCTTTTCGTTTCATTCTATTTTTTTTCTGCCACTACATTTTTCCAGATCAAATGCAATTACATGGCCCCCAAACTTCCTTAAGTACAACATTTTTTTATCTCTGCACAGTTTATAAACAATGTAGAGAGTAGTAAAAAATTCTTTGTATCAAACTAAGGAATTGCAAATGACCAAATGGACAGAAGGAAACACATCTTTCTCCTCCTAGGTACATTTCCAGACAGGTAAGCACAGCTATGACTTTAGGCCCATAATTATATCTTTTATTTTAAAAGCACTATGAACAGTCACATTTGCTATTTAAACAAATATACATATGCCATTACTCTTCCTAGAAATGCATATGGTTTTTATTTTTAATGGTTATATTTTTCACAGCATTCTCAATAGACACTCTATAATGGAAAATTAAAACATATTTTAATCTTTTTCTCTGAATATGTACTGGTCATTATTATCAGCTCTCTTATTATTATTCTGATATGTATCTCATTTAATTGGGAAACATTTCTTCTCCATAAATTGTATAAAACTTTCAAAAATTTAAATATATTTGCAGTGAGCCTGATATTTGTGTTGAATTGTTCTTTTGAAGTCTTGGAAAACTGTATTGATAGACTGATTAGAATTCATTAGTATCTGATGTCATTGTAAGTTACTACCATTAGGGTGGCCTATTGGTCTATGCAGCAAGTGCCCTAACTCTTTACAAGACTTTTTTCCACGCTCCTTTTAGGACAGATTGCACATTAAAATACTAGTGTTCAAGCCTCGAGCTTTCTCACAGGGGCCATGTGTACACAAAGATGAACTGTTTTGCTGGTGAACAGACTATTCTTATAAAGACTCAAAGTGCTTCTATCTCCCTCTTTACTAACACACTTTCTTGTACCTCAGCAATGCTCAAGACAGTTAAACGAAGCTGCACATCATGTATCAAGTATCAAGTATCAAGACAAGTATCAAGAATATTTTCTGAATGTCAAACAGCTGTGAAAATGCATTTGTTAAATTATATGACCAACAATGGTTAATATTCAAGATACATAAAGAGCTCAGACAATTCAATATCAAAAAAAACCAAACAACCCAATTAAAAATGGAACAGAAAATCTGAGTAGACATTTTTCCAAAGAAGGTATACAGATGGCCAACAGGCATGTGGCAGGATGCTCAACATCTCTAACCATCAGAGAAATGTAAATCAAAACCATAGTGAGGTATCACCTCACATCTGTTACGATGCCTATCATCAAAAATACTAAAAATAACAAAGATGGAGAGGATGTGGAAAAAAGATGATCCTTATATACTGTTGAAGGAAATGTAAATGGGTACAGTCACTATGGAAAACAGTAAGGAGGTTCTTCAAAAACTTAAAAACACACCTACCAAATGATCCACCAATTCCACTTCTGGATATACTGCCAAATAAGAAACACTATTTCGAAAAGATATAGCAACCCTAATTTTTACAGCAGCACAATTTACAGTAGCCAAGACATGGAAGCAACCCAAGTGGCCATCAACAGACAAATGGATAAAGAAGATACAATATATTCACACACACAGACAATAGAAGGTTACTTGGTCATGAAAGATGAAAATCTGCCATTTGCTGCAATTTGGATGGAGCTACAGAATATTATGCTCAGTGAAATAGGTCAGAGATTTATTGTATGATATAACTTATATGTGGGCTCTCAAAAATAAAATAAACTTGTAAATAAAACAAAAAAGGAATAGACTCAAAGACATAAAAATAAACCAGCTATTACCAGAGGGAGAAGGAAGGGGGAGGGGCAAGTTAAGGGTAGGAGACTGAGAGATACAAACTGCTATGTATAAAATGGACAAGCAACAAGAATATATTGCATAGCACACAGAGATAGACCTGCTATTAGTTAATAGCTTTGATGTAAAGTCTATAAAATTGAACCATAATTTTGCATACTTTAAACTAATATATTATTGTAAAATAGCTATATTTCAATAGAAAATTTTTAAGAAATACAAAATATGAGATAAAAAATAAAATAACCCTATCTACCCACAACCCCAGACTTTTCAGATTAAAGTAAATGTGACTATTTGATGACAATATTTTTAGCAAAATTCATATGCTCATACATGTGTATATATATATATATATATATACACACACACACACATATATACAGACTCCAATTTTCTTTTTACAAAAATAGATTTCTTGAATATCTCTATACATATTTTATAAGGCCATATTATTCCACAGTATGAGTATACTGTATTTTGCTCCCTTATATGAACACTCAATTTATTTTCCAATCTAAAAAAATACATAATCTGTAAAAATATATAATCAGTATCTTGAAGGACATGTCCTTAAATACTTTAAATAGATTCTCAAAATTAAAAATTGCTAAGCTGGGGTATATGTACACTTATTTTCTAGATGAGGCCAATTTTATTTCTCAAAATTTTATGAAAATNTCCAATCTAAAAAAATATATAATCTGTAAAAATATATAATCAGTATCTTGAAGGACATGTCCTTAAATACTTTAAATAGATTCTCAAAATTAAAAATTGCTAAGCTGGGGTATATGTACACTTATTTTCTAGATGAGGCCAATTTTATTTCTCAAAATTTTATGAAAATTCATTTTCATGATAGCAATCTATGAGTATCCATTTCAAGAAATCTTTACCAGTGAGGAACTTAATATACTCCTTAATTTTCATATCTTATGAATTATAAAAATGCTATCAATTTTTATAACTTGTATTCCCCTAATTGCTGGTGAGGCTGATCATCTGTTCATGCATTTACTGGCCAATTTTATTTTTCTCTTCTATGAAATATCCATTTTTATCCTGTATCCATTTGTTTTAGGCCTGTTAATTTTTGTTCTTTATTGATTTGTAATAGCTCTTCAAAAATTGGACATATTAACCCTTGGCTTGATTACACTGAACATATTTTTTCAGTTAACCTTCAGCCCTCAGTGTTTCCATGGTTTCTATGCACACTTTAATTTTTTTTGCAGGACGTGTATCCTATGACCTCCTCTGTATCTGTGCATTCTTCCTTAGTGAATTCATCTAGTCTTGTGGCTCTAGTTATTTTTACGCAGATGTTTCACCAGCCCTGACCTCCACCTTGAGTTCCAGACCAATATATGTAACTGCTTGCTAAACATCTTCACGTGGAGATCAAATACCATTTGAAATTAATATGTCCAGAAGAGAATTCTGCAATACATGCTGCAACTCTTGCCAGCCCTATATTCCTCCCCATCTCAGTAGTTTATAGACATCCTTAGTCACTCAGTCACTCAAGCCAAAATACCTGGGCATTATGTTTCTTTCCTCTTTTTCCTTTATCCTTAAGGCTCTCTTGAGTCTTTCAGCCAGTTCTGGTAGTCTAACTCTAAAATATGTCCTGTGTCTATCTGCTTCTCTCAGTATCTGTTATTACTCTTTTGGCCTGAAGCACCATCAGCTGTTACTTATTAGTGTAATATTTGATAAAATTCTCTTCTCTCTATCCATTTTTGTCTCATACTATGCATCCTATAAACAACAGAGTAATATAATAACATTTTAAAATCAAAATTAGAGCAATTTATTTAGACTACCAATTCTGATAGCTTCCCACTGCACTTCAAATAAAATTCAAACCACTTACCAGACCGATTAGAACCTAAATGATGTCACCCTTGGCTACCTCTCCTGGCTCTTTTACCAATTTCCTCCTCACTCACTACATTCTTGCTTAGCATGTTAGGTGGCTTTCAGTTCTTTAACATATCATGCTTATTGCATTTGCAGAGACTTTAGCCTTATTTTCTGTTTCTGGAATGCCCTTTTATAGATTGTTCTATGGTTTTCCCTTAGGTCCATGCTCAAATGCCATCTCCACAGAGAGGTTTCTCTGGCCATATTACCTAAAGTAGCAGCTTATTCCATTCTTATCCTATAATACAGTCCAACATTGCTATCTTTTTCAGCAGGTACCACTAACTGAAATTACTATATTTGTTTGGCTTCCTTAGTGGCTCAGTGGCTAAAACAAAATAAAAAACCCACCCGCCAATGCAGGCAACATGGGTTTGATCCCTGATGCAAGAAGATCCCACACACTGCAGAGCCACTAAGCCCATGAGCCGTAACTACTGAGCCTTTGGTCTAAAGACTGACAGCGTCAGCTACTGAAGCCGGCACACCCTAGAGCCTGTGCTCCACAACTAAAGAGTAGCCCCTGCTTGTTGCAACTAGAGAAAAGATTGCCCAGCAACAGGCTTCTCTTGTGGTTCAAATGGTAAAGTATCTGCCTACAATGTGGGAGACCCAGGTTTGATCCCTGGGTTGGGAAGATACCCTGGAGAATGGAATGGCAATCTACTCCAGTATTCTTGCCTAGAGAATTCCATGGACTGAAGAGCCTGGCAGTCTGCATAAAGCAATGAAGACCCAGCACAGCCAAAAATAAGTAAATAAAATTATTTTTAAAAACAAATGAAACACTGACAAAAGATTGATTTCTAAAATATACAAACGGCTTATACAATTCAATACCAGAAAAACAAACAACCCAATCAAAAAGTGGGGAAAAGACCTAAACAGACATTTCTCCAAAGAAGACATACAGATGGCTAACAAACACATGAAAAGATGCTCAACATTGCTCATTATTAGAGAAATGCAAATCAAAACTACAATGAGATATCACTTCACACCAGGCAGAATGGCCATCATCAAAAAGTCTACAAACAATAAATGCTGGAGATGGTATGGAGAAAAGGGAATGCTCTTGCACTGTTGGTGGGAATGTAAATCGATATAGCCACTATGGAAAATGATATGGGGATTCCTTGAAAAACTATAAATAAAACCAAATGACCCAGCAAACTCACTACTAGACATAAATGCTGAGGAAATCAAAGTTGAAAAAGACATCAGTTCAGCCAGTCAGTTCAGTCACTCAGTCTTGTCTGACTCTNTTTTTTTTTTTTTTTTTTGAGATCTTTTTAATAATGATAAGTGTGAAGATGAATACATTTGGAGCCATATTGCTTAGGCTGGCATTCTGGCTACTGTTAACTACATGTTAACTGCATAACTTTACTATGTCTACTTAAGAGAACTTTGCATCATTTTTGAAATGAGGATAATAATACTTCATAATAATAATTTATAAGTTCTTACACCATTAGGTTGGAAGATAAATGCATTTAATAAGTATAAAGTAAAAGATACCCAGTAACTTCATTGCTCTTGCTGTTAGCTATTCCTATTATTAAGATTATAACATTCCAGGTATGTCATCTCTCATCCGAATTAGGTGTTGCATCACTATCCATCTTTGGAGACAAATTCACAAGGGCAAGGAGCGATTCAACAACTCGCCTGGGGTCACACAGCTAGGAAATGGCAGAGCCAGAATTCAAACCCAAGACAGTATGAGGTGGAAAATGTTTATAAAGTAACTCTTCTGTTATAATAACAAATGTATTCAATTTGTTTAATCCTTGATGTTGTGATAGTCATGATTCCTGACAGTGGCCTGGTTCCCTTGTCCAGAAGGAAAGAAATTTCCAATGAATTCAGTTCTCTGCTTTTACTTCGAAAGGTGAGAACACTAAAAATCATGGCAAGAATTCCCCTCTGATTTTAAAGCCCATGCTATTTCTTTTCGTTTCATTCTATTTTTTTTCTGCCACTACATTTTTCCAGATCAAATGCAATTACATGGCCCCCAAACTTCCTTAAGTACAACATTTTTTTATCTCTGCACAGTTTATAAACAATGTAGAGAGTAGTAAAAAATTCTTTGTATCAAACTAAGGAATTGCAAATGACCAAATGGACAGAAGGAAACACATCTCTCTCCTCCTAGGCACATTTCCAGACAGGTAAGCACAGCTATGACTTTAGGCCCATAATTATATCTTTTATTTTAAAAGCACTATGAACAGTCACATTTGCTATTTAAACAAATATACATATGCCATTACTCTTCCTAGAAATGCATATGGTTTTTATTTTTAATGGTTATATTTTTCACAGCATTCTCAATAGACACTCTATAATGGAAAATTAAAACATATTTTAATCTTTTTCTCTGAATATGTACTGGTCATTATTATCAGCTCTCTTATTATTATTCTGATATGTATCTCATTTAATTGGGAAACATTTCTTCTCCATAAATTGTATAAAACTTTCAAAAATTTAAATATATTTGCAGTGAGCCTGATATTTGTGTTGAATTGTTCTTTTGAAGTCTTTGAAAACTGTATTAATAGACTGATTAGAATTCATTAGTATCTGATGTCATTGTAAGTTACTACCATTAGGGTGGCCTATTGGTCTATGCAGCAAGTGCCCTAACTCTTTACAAGACTTTTTTCCATGCTCCTTTTAGGACAGATTGCACATTAAAATACTAGTGTTCAAGCCTCGAGCTTTCTCACAGGGGCCATGTGTACACAAAGATGAACTGTTTTGCTGGTGAACAGACTATTCTTATAAAGACTCAAAGTGCTTCTATCTCCCTCTTTACTAACACACTTTCTTGTACCTCAGCAATGCTCAAGACAGTTAAACGAAGCTGCACATCATGTATCAAGTATCAAGACAAGTATCAAGAATATTTTCTGAATGTCAAACAGCTGTGAAAATGCATTTGTTAAATTATATGACCAACAATGGTTAATATTCAAGATAGATAAAGAGCTCAGACAATTCAATATCAAAAAAAACCAAACAACCCAATTAAAAATGGAACAGAAAATCTGAGTAGACATTTTTCCAAAGAAGGTATACAGATGGCCAACAGGCATGTGGCAGGATGCTCAACATCTCTAACCATCAGAGAAATGTAAATCAAAACCATAGTGAGGTATCACCTCACATCTGTTACGATGCCTATCATCAAAAATACTAAAAATAACAAAGTTGGAGAGGATGTGGAAAAAAGATGATCCTTATATACTGTTGAAGGAAATGTAAATGGGTACAGTCACTATGGAAAACAGTAAGGAGGTTCTTCAAAAACTTAAAAACACACCTACCAAATGATCCACCAATTCCACTTCTGGATATACTGCCAAATAAGAAACACTATTTCGAAAAGATAGAGCAACCCTAATTTTTACAGCAGCACAATTTACAGTAGCCAAGACATGGAAGCAACCCAAGTGGCCATCAACAGACAAATGGATAAAGAAGATACAATATATTCACACACACAGACAATAGAAGGTTACTTGGTCATGAAAGATGAAAATCTGCCATTTGCTGCAATTTGGATGGAGCTACAGAATATTATGCTCAGTGAAATAGGTCAGAGATTTATTGTATGATATAACTTATATGTGGGCTCTCAAAAATAAAATAAACTTGTAAATAAAACAAAAAAGGAATAGACTCAAAGACATAAAAATAAACCAGCTATTACCAGAGGGAGAAGGAAGGGGGAGGGGCAAGTTAAGGGTAGGAGACTGAGAGATACAAACTGCTATGTATAAAATGGACAAGCAACAAGAATATATTGCATAGCACACAGAGATAGACCTGCTATTAGTTAATAGCTTTGATGTAAAGTCTATAAAATTGAACCATAATTTTGCATACTTTAAACTAATATATTATTGTAAAATAGCTATATTTTAATAGAAAATTTTTAAGAAATACAAAATATGAGATAAAAAATAAAATAACCCTATCTACCCACAACCCCAGACTTTTCAGATTAAAGTAAATGTGACTATTTGATGACAATATTTTTAGCAAAATTCATATGCTCATACATGTGTATATATATATATATATATATACACACACACACACATATATACAGACTCCAATTTTCTTTTTACAAAAATAGATTTCTTGAATATCTCTATACATATTTTATAAGGCCATATTATTCCACAGTATGAGTATACTGTATTTTGCTCCCTTATATGAACACTCAATTTATTTTCCAATCTAAAAAAATACATAATCTGTAAAAATATATAATCAGTATCTTGAAGGACATGTCCTTAAATACTTTAAATAGATTCTCAAAATTAAAAATTGCTAAGCTGGGGTATATGTACACTTATTTTCTAGATGAGGCCAATTTTATTTCTCAAAATTTTATGAAAATTCATTTTCACGATAGCAATCTATGAGTATCCATTTCAAGAAAGCTTTACCAGTGAGGAACTTAATATACTCCTTAATTTTCATATCTTATGAATTATAAAAATGCTATCAATTTTTATAACTTGTATTCCCCTAATTGCTGGTGAGGCTGATCATCTGTTCATGCATTTACTGGCCAATTTTATTTTTCTCTTCTATGAAATATCCATTTTTATCCTGTATCCATTTGTTTTAGGCCTGTTAATTTTTGTTCTTTATTGATTTGTAATAGCTCTTCAAAAATTGGACATATTAACCCTTGGCTTGATTACACTGAACATATTTTTTCAGTTAACCTTCAGCCCTCAGTGTTTCCATGGTTTCTATGCACACTTTAATTTTTTTTGCAGGACGTGTATCCTATGACCTCCTCTGTATCTGTGCATTCTTCCTTAGTGAATTCATCTAGTCTTGTGGCTCTAGTTATTTTTACGCAGATGTTTCACCAGCCCTGACCTCCACCTTGAGTTCCAGACCAATATATGTAACTGCTTGCTAAACATCTTCATGTGGAGATCAAATACCATTTGAAATTAATATGTCCAGAAGAGAATTCTGCAATACATGCTGCAACTCTTGCCAGCCCTATATTCCTCCCCATCTCAGTAGTTTATAGACATCCTTAGTCACTCAGTCACTCAAGCCAAAATACCTGGGCATTATGTTTCTTTCCTCTTTTTCCTTTATCCTTAAGGCTCTCTTGAGTCTTTCAGCCAGTTCTGGTAGTCTAACTCTAAAATATGTCCTGTGTCTATCTGCTTCTCTCAGTATCTGTTATTACTCTTTTGGCCTGAAGCACCATCAGCTGTTACTTATTAGTGTAATATTTGATAAAATTCTCTTCTCTCTATCCATTTTTGTCTCATACTATGCATCCTATAAACAACAGAGTAATATAATAACATTTTAAAATCAAAATTAGAGCAATTTATTTAGACTACCAATTCTGATAGCTTCCCACTGCACTTCAAATAAAATTCAAACCACTTACCAGACCGATTAGAACCTAAATGATGTCACCCTTGGCTACCTCTCCTGGCTCTTTTACCAATTTCCTCCTCACTCACTACATTCTTGCTTAGCATGTTAGGTGGCTTTCAGTTCTTTAACATATCATGCTTATTGCATTTGCAGAGACTTTAGCCTTATTTTCTGTTTCTGGAATGCCCTTTTATAGATTGTTCTATGGTTTTCCCTTAGGTCCATGCTCAAATGCCATCTCCACAGAGAGGTTTCTCTGGCCATATTACCTAAAGTAGCAGCTTATTCCATTCTTATCCTATAATACAGTCCAACATTGCTATCTTTTTCAGCAGGTACCACTAACTGAAATTACTATATTTGTTTGGCTTCCTTAGTGGCTCAGTGGCTAAAACAAAATAAAAAAAACACCCGCCAATGCAGGCAACATGGGTTTGATCCCTGATGCAAGAAGATCCCACACACTGCAGAGCCACTAAGCCCATGAGCCGTAACTACTGAGCCTTTGGTCTAAAGACTGACAGCGTCAACTACTGAAGCCGGCACACCCTAGAGCCTGTGCTCCACAACTAAAGAGTAGCCCCTGCTTGTTGCAACTAGAGAAAAGATTGCCCAGCAACAGGCTTCTCTTGTGGTTCAAATGGTAAAGTATCTGCCTACAATGTGGGAGACCCAGGTTTGATCCCTCGGTTGGGCAGATACCCTGGAGAAGGGAATGGCAATCTACTCCAGTATTCTTGCCTAGAGAATTCCATGGACTGAGAGTCTGGCAGTCTGCATAAAGCAATGAAGACCCAGCACAGTCAAAAATAAGTAAATAAAATTATTTTTAAAAACAAATGAAACACTGACAAAAGATTGATTTCTAAAATATACAAACGGCTTATACAATTCAATACCAGAAAAACAAACAACCCAATCAAAAAGTGGGGAAAAGACCTAAACAGACATTTCTCCAAAGAAGACATACAGATGGCTAACAAACACATGAAAAGATGCTCAACATTGCTCATTATTAGAGAAATGCAAATCAAAACTACAATGAGATATCACTTCACACCAGGCAGAATGGCCATCATCAAAAAGTCTACAAACAATAAATGCTGGAGATGGTATGGAGAAGAGGGAATGCTCTTGCACTGTTGGTGGGAATGTAAATTGATATAGCCACTATGGAAAATGATATGGGGATTCCTTGAAAAATTATGAATAAAACAAAATGACCCAGCAAACTCACTACTAGATATAAATGCTGAGGAAATCAAAATTGAAAAAGACATCAGTTCAGCCAGTCAGTTCAGTCACTCAGTCTTGTCTGACTCTTTGCAACCCCATGAATCACAGCACGCCAGGCCTCCCTGTCCACATGTACCCCAATATTCACTGCAGCACTATTTACAATAGCTACAACATGGAAGCAAAGTGAATGTCCATCAACAGATGAATAGATAAGAAGCTGTGATACATATATACGATGGAATACTACTCAGCCATGAAAAGGAATGTATTTGAGTCAGTTTTAATGAAGTGGATGAATCTAGAGCTTATTAGTTACAGAGTGAAGTAAGTCAGAAAGAGAAAAATACATATCACATACTAACACATATATGTGGAATCTAGAAAGATGGTGCTGATGAATTTATTTGGAGGGCAGCAATGGAGAAACAGACATAGAGAACAGACTATGAACATGGAAGGTGGGGAGGAAGGAAGGCAAAGGTGAGATGGATGGATGGAGTAACATGGAAATTTACACTACCATATGCCAAATAGATAGCCAAAGGGAATTTGCTTCTATGACTCAGGGAACTCAAACAGGGGCTCTGTAACATCCAAGAGGGGTGGGTCAGGGAGGGAAATAGAAGGGAGGTTCAAGAGGGAGGGTCAAATACCTATGGTTGATTCATGCTGATATTTGGCAGAAAACAGCATAATTTTGTAAAGCAATTATCCTTCAATTAAATGATGAATAAATAAAAAACAAATGAATGCATATATTATGCTTTATGTCTTCTGAATGTTCTCTTAAAAACCATTCCTCAAAACATATGCTTTAAATCATTTTTATCTACATTTATTTTTATATTTTGATCGAATCCATCTACAATGCATTATTACAAGTTAATCAATGTGTAAGTCCAGAGGTTTCCATATGGATAACAAATCATGCTACTACCATCATTATCTAAATTATTTTAGTGACATCTGTGTTATACATAATAGGCTTTCCAGAGGGCTCACTGGTAAAGTATATGCCTGCCTATGTAGGAGATACAGGATATGGGGGTTCGATCCCTGGGTTGGGAAGATTACCTGAAGAAGGAAATGGCAACCCACTCTAGTATTCTTGCCCTGAAAATCCCATGGACAGAGGAGCCTGGTGGGCTAAAGTCCATGGGGTTGCAAAGAGTCAGACATGTCTTAGTGACTGAGCATGCACACTTGTCATATATAACTGCATATACACTTGGATCTACTTCTGTAACCTTTACCCTATTAATTTATTTTTCTCTTCTGTGCAGTTATAACATTTTTCACTACAGCATAGTTATAAAATGCTTTCTTATATAGCATATATGAAAGCTTTCTTTACTTATGGTTTACATTTAGTGTCATTTAAAAATAACGATTATAATCCTTTTTCCTAGAAATATTGTCATCAATGATTATTAATAATTGTTGGCATCCATTAAAATAATCATGACTTTGCTACTTTGGAAAGAATAGAAAAGGTGAGAGACATTATTTTTTGTGCTCCTAAATCAGTGCAGATTCTGACTGCAGGCATGAAATTAAAAAACACTTCCTCCTCAGAAGAAAAGCTATAACCAAGCTAGACAGCATATTAAAAGAACAGACACTACTTTTCCAACAAAGGTCCGTCTAGTCAAAGCTATGGTTTTTCCAGTAGTCATGTATGGATGGGAGAGTTGGACTACAAAGAAAGCTGAGTACCAAAGAATTGATGCTTGTGAACGGTGGTGTTGGAGAAAACTCTTGAGAGTCCCTTGAACTACAAGAGGATCAAACCAATCAATCCTAAAGGAAATCAGTCCTGAATATTCATTGGAAGGACTGATGCTGAAACTGAAATTTAGGCCACCTGATGCGAAGAACTGACTCATTGGAAAAGACTCTGATGCTGGGAATGTTTGAAGGTGGGAGGAGAAGGGGACGACAGAGGATGAGATGGCTGGATGGCATCACCAATTCTATGGACATGAGTTTGAGTAGGCTCCAGGAGTTGATGATGGACAGGGAAGGTGGCGTGCTGTAGTCCATGGGGTCACAAAGCGTCGGACATGACTGAACGACTGAACTGAACTTTCTACTTTGATGTATTTTGTAATGTAGAATGTTTAAATTTTCATAATCTAAAAGAAGTCCTATGACCTGCTTTTTTGACATGATTTTAATGTCCACTTTATGTTCTCCCAGCTGATAATACATTTCCTCACTAATTCTTTCAAAACTACTGTTGAGAATGGACAAATTATTACATCATTTTAGGTCAGCATTACCTGCACTGTCTCTGTCCCTCTTTTCCAGGTAATAATAATCAGTATCATTTCAGAATGAAATGACCTGAGTGAATGAAATTTCACCTGTTAGGTGTTTTTATTTTCTTGGTACATAAAGATATTAAGAGATTTTTTTGAGATATATTAAATAATGTGAAAGAAAGAAAATACATAGATTCATTAAAAACAAACCAAAATTGCTTCATCTGGAAAATCTGGATTGGGAACATACACTTTGAAACAAAGGGTAAAGTGGACCATGAAGGATGGCTTTTCAAGTATTTTTTTTTCCAAGGAAAACATTATTTCTTGGTGGGAAACATGTGTTTTATTAGTTCCATAACATTTCATATAGGTTGATTTTATATACAACATTTATGAACTAGAAAGTAACTTTGAATGGAATTATGACCATCATCTACCATGATGGTAGTGCCCATGGCTGTCCTTTCACTAGGGTAGTGCTAATAGGATGGTGCTGTAGAAAACATGACATGTGAGCTATTGGTGCCAATGTTATATCTTAGGTTCTATTAATAAAAATATTCCCTCTGTGAAGCAAGTCTCCTTAAATCCTTCAATTATCATATTTGGCAGAAAAAAGAGACCTAGAGTGGCTTGACTGTGGAAATCCATAGGGTCAGTTCTCCCTATCTTGTTCCAGGCCAGCTATGCTACACGGGAAAAGTCCTTTGTGTAGTTAAGGACAGAGGCCTTTCAGTCTTCCTTAGTTAGCAAAGCTGTATCTTGGGGAGACACTACAAGATTTTACAGGGAGTAGGGAAGACTGTGGGGACTATCAACCGTCTTCGCTAGTGGGCCTCACAGCATTTAGAACATATGAGAGTAAACCCTCTAACTTCAACTGCAGCTACTTAATCCCCAAGAGAATAACCTGACACTTCATTTCTTAGCTTTTAATGCATGTGGTAGCTCAGCTATTCTTTCTTTTGTGCCTGCCAACCATCTCCCTAGTGAATCTATACTTTACTCTCTCCTTTACTGTGATACTTGATTTCTCNATAACCTGACACTTCATTCCTTAGCTTTTAATGCATGTGGTAGCTCAGCTATTCTTTCTTTTGTGCCTGCCAACCATCTCCCTAGTGAATCTATACTTTACTCTCTCCTTTACTGTGATACTTGATTTCTCAAGGCTTGTGCTCATTGTACTCTCTCTACGTGCTGTTTTACTAAATTCAGTACCTTGTATATTTCACATTTAAAGTCCCCAAGAAAAACATGATCTGATTAGTTCAACCAGTTATTACTGAGTGCACAGGAATAGCAGAGCTCATTCCCTGAGCCATGTGATAGTTCCTTAGTCTCATATCAGTTGACTTCAATTCAGTTGTTCAGTTGTGTCCATCTCTTTGCAGCTCCATGGACTGCAGCAGGTCAGGCTTCCCTGTCCAACATCACTTCCTGAAGCTTGCTCAAACTCATGTCCATCGAGTCAGTGATGCAATCCGACCATCTTATCCTCTGTCATCCCCTTCTCCTCCTGCCTTCAACCTTTCACAGCATCAGGGTCTTTTCCAATGAGTCATTTATTTGCAGCAGGTGACCAAAGTACTGGAGTTTCAGTTTCATCATCAGTCCTTCCAATGAATATTCAGGACTGATTTCCTTTAGGATAGATTGCTTTCATCTCCTTGCAGTCCAAGGGACACTCAAGAGTCTTCTCCAACACCACAGTTCAAAAGCATCAGTTATGTGGCATTCAGCTTTCTTTATTCTCTAACTCTCACATCCATGTGTGACTACTGGAAAAAAAACATAACCTTGACTAGCTGGACCTTTTTGGCAAAGTAATGTCTGTTCTTTTTAATATGCTATCTAACTTGGTCATAGCTTTTCTTCCAAGGAGCAAGCATCTTTTAATTTCATGGCTGCAATCACTATCTGCAGTGATTTTGGAGCCCCAGAAAATAAAGTCTGTCAGTTTCCCCATCTATTTGCCATGAAGTGATGGGACCAGATGCCATGATCTCAGTTTTCTGAATGTTGAATTTTAAGCCAACTTTTTTACTCTCCTGTTTAACTTTCATCAAGAGTCTCTTTAGTTCTTCTTTGCTTTCTGCCATAAAGGTGGTGATATCTGCATATCTGAGGTTATTGATATTTCTCCCAATAAACCTGATTCCAGCTTGTGCTTATTCCAGCACAGTGCACACAGTCAAAGGCTTTGATGTAGTTAATAAAGCAGACGTAGATGTTTTTCTAAAACTCTCTTGCTTTTTCCATGATCCAATAGATGTTGGCAATTTGATCTCTGGTTCCTCTGCCTTTTATAAATCCAGCTTGAACATCCAGAAGTTCTCAGTTCACATACTGTTGAAGCCTGGCTTGGAGAATTTGGAGCATTAATTTGCTAGTGTGTAAGATGTGTGAAATTGTGCAGTAGTTTGAACATTCTCTGGCATTGCCTTTGTTTGGGATTGGAATGAAAGCTGACCTTTTCCAGTCCTGTGACCACTGCTGTTTTCCAAATTTGCCAGCATATCGAATGCAGCACTTTCACAGCATCATCTTTTAGGATTTGAAATAGCTCAACAGGAATTCCATTACCTCCATTAGCTTTGTTCATAATAATGCTTCCTAAGACCCACTTGACTTCACATCAGGATGTCTGGCTCTAGGTGAGTGATCACACCATTGTGATTATCTGGGTCATGAAGATCTTTTTTTGTATAGTTTTTCTGTGTATTCTTGCCATCTGTTCTTAGTATCTTCTGCCTCTGTTAGGTCCATTCCATTTCTGTCCTTTATGGTGTCCATCTTTGTATGAAATATTCCCTTGGTATCCCTAATTTTCTGGAAGATATCTCTAGTCTTTCCCATTCTATTGTTTTCCTTTATTTCTTTGCATTGATCATTGAGGAAGTCTTTCTTATCTCTCTTTGGTATTTGTTGGAATTCTGCATTCAAACGGGTATATCTTTCTTTTTCTCCTTTGACTTTTGCTTCTCTTCTTTTCTCAGCTATTTGTAAGGCCTCGTAAGACAACCATTTTGCCTTTTTTCATTCTTTTTCTTGGGGATGGTCTTGATATCTGCCTCCTGTACAGTGTCATGAACTTCCATCCATAGTTCTTCAGGCACTCTGTCTATCAGATCTAATCCCTGGAATCTATTTGTCACCTCTACTGTATAGTCATAAGGGATTTGATTCAGGTCATACTTGAATGATTTAGTGCTTTTCCATACTTTCTTCAATTTAAGTCTGAATTTTGCAATAAGGAGTTCATGATCTAAGCCACAGTCAGCTCCCAGTATACAGCTTCTTCATCCTAATATGATTTGGGTCAAATCCCATTCGTAGCCTCCTCAGTCTGCATAGTGGGGAACAGTGGAATGGGACACTGAGATCCACTTATGGAGGACCATCCAGAAGAAGGATACATACAGACAAGGATTTTTTTTATGGCACCCTCAAGGTTTTGCTCACATATCAGATAAATTAATAAATGCCAGAGTTCTGAGTACTGACTAAATTGTTCTATCTAGTTAAAAAAAGATGGCCAAAGAGATCTAATTATTCTTTGAAACTTCTTTCATGATTTTTTGGTTTGGTATTTCCTTTCTCCATGTCTTTTTTTTTTCCCTTTTAATACTTTATTCTATTTTACAGTACTGTGTTGGTTTTGCCATACATTGACATGAATCATCCACAGGTGTACACGATCTCCCCATGCCAAAGCCCCCTCCCAATCCATGTCTTATTTTAAATTCTTGTAAGATTCTCTGTATAAATCATAGGTGGCATTAGTAGTAAAGAACCTGCCTGCTGATACAGGAGATGTAAGAGACATAGGTTCAGTCCTTGGGTCAGGAAAATCCCCTGGAGAAGGGAATGGCAATGCACTCCAGTATTCTAGCCTGGAGAGTCCCATGGACAGAGAAGCCTGGCGGGCTACAGTCCATGGAGTCGCAAAGAGTGGGACATGACTGAAGTGACTTACCACACATGCACATATAAATCATAGAATATCAGATTATGGGTATTTTCACAATGAGGTGAAGAGCTGACTCATTGGGAAAGACCTTGGGGAGGCCTGGTGTGTTGCAGTCCATGGGGTCACAAAGAGTCAGACATGACTGACTGAACAACAGCAAACAACAACACAATAATTATCACAAACATTCAGTGATGAGTTTCAAACTAAAACTATAGTGAGCAGGTTGTTGGTCTGACTAGGAAATGACTGTTTCTAATTCTATGTGTCTCTCTGTGAAAGGACACATTCTACAGGGAGGGAGCAAAAATTTAATATTCACTCTACCTCAAGTTGCAAGCTTTTATTTGGTTGGTTGGTTTTCTCTTTAAGTTTGGAGGAAGATTATTTATCCATGCTTATATTTCTTACTGCAGCTGCAAAGAATACCTCACACAGTAGGTCCTTAGGGAACATTTTCAAAAAGAAATAGAGAATCTAGGACATAATTAAATCTAAAAGTGAATTGTCATTATGAAATCCCATTTCAAAGGAAACTCAAAGTACTGGAAAATCTTTGTAAATCAAGCAGGATACACCCAAAATGCTACAATATGGAAACACATGCTGGTTTTCACATTCTGTCTCTCATAAATGCATTCTAAGGTCCAAAGCAAATTTGTCTTACTGCATATTGAGACATAATAGCATATTGCTATACACTTTAAAGCTCTTATCATCATTTACATTTCAAAGGGAAAGATTTTGCTTCATCGTTCATATCATGATGATCAGTAGAATCATTAATATGAAAAATTAAATCCTCCATCAGTTTTTTTGGCCTCAAGAGCTTTACAAAATTCTAATTTCTTTAAGCTGATTCTATTTTGTGCTCTTTCCCTTATCTTAAAAAAAAATCCAGAGAGGATGATTTATGAAACACAATGATACAATGTTTACTAAATATACTTCAAAACTAAGACTGGGAAGATTCAGCACAAGTGGTGAACATTTAATGTGAAGTTCTTTGGGACTTAGCTATTTTTTTTTCTTTTTTATGCATTTTACTAGACTGGATTTTTAATAAAGTCATGCATGGATTATTCATCTAGTCCTACTTAAAGTACTAGGTGATTCTCACACCCTCCTTTACTTCCTGCCTGTCAAGTTCAAATATAATGAAAACAAAGGTTAAGAAAATTCAGCTTCATGCCTAGGATACCTTTGCATTATTTCATTGGGTATAATTTTTCTGGAAAGTTGAAAGATCACACCTTATGTCTCCATGTTATCTGACCACATAGACTTTTTGCTTGTCACCAGTTCATATTTTCTATAGTTCCAAAATTATTTTTTAAACATTACTCATATTATAAATAAATGAAATCTCATTATTAAAAAGATTCATACAATATTTCACTATTTAAAGCAATTCAAGATAGTGAAATATTTTAAATAATTTCTTACATTATGATATATCCTCTAACTTTATTTCTAAAACAAAACAAGAAACTCCCTCCCCATTTCATGTTAAAAGTAACTGAGACTTTTATTTCGTTTTACTTTAGGCATCAAAAATTAATTAGAAGTAAACAGAAGTTTTATTATTTTAGTTAGTTTTCTTGTGTTTGTTAAATCACATTTCTCTATCTTGGATTTTTTTCTACCATTACTAAAATACATCCTCAAGCCATATTTTTCAGAGACTGCGGAGGGTAAAATTGAACCATTACTTGTCTAAAAAAAATTTTTTTTTTTGTATTTCCACAGGAATAAAATGTGGTCAAGTATATCAATTCTGGTTCGAAACATTATTCAGCAGAAATTTAACAATAATGTTTCAATGTGTTATTGAAATCGATATTGCTATCAAAAATTATGATTTAATATAACGCTTTTCTTCTTTTGGAAAAATCTGGATTTAAATTTTGATTACTTGTGTGTTTTTCCTATGTGAATTCATTTAGGATTTTTCTGTTTATCCTCAGGTTTCTGAAATTTCATGAGAGTGTATCTCACCCTGTCTTTCTACAATCATCTTATATGACTTTTCGTGAATCTCTCAGTTTAAAGACTTCTACTTTTCTTCAAATCTGAGAGCTTACTTTCTCTATTTTATTGCTGTATTTCTTTCTCTTTTAAATTCTCTATTTTCTTCTGTGTGTTAGTCGCTCAGTCATGCCCGACTCTTTGTGAAGCCCATGGACTGCAATCCACCAGGTTCCTCTGTCCATGAGATTTTCCAGGCAAGTATACTCTTACTATACTGATGTTAAAAATGCAGGATCTATACTATTATCTAAGTTTCTCATCTTTTATTTCTATACTATTTTGAACAGTATTCTGAGATAAGTCCCAGTTTTTATTATGTACAAATTTAGTTCTCGACAGAGAATATAGTCAGAGGGTTCAAGTTCAAACATCTGTTTTCCCTGACTTAGGAACAGTCATTCATTCCCTAAGTATACACTGTATCTTTATCTTCAGGGTTTAAGATAGTTTGCTTAACCCAGTGGGAAATAAAGACAGAAACTAAACGAGGCCTCTTCCCTCTAGAAACTTTATGGGCTATAGAAATAAAATGATGCATGTGTGCCTGATGTATAGAAGTAGAAGAAAATGAAACAAATCTGGTTAGAGAAGCCAGATTTGGGATTCATCCCAATCCCAAAGAAAGGCAATGCCAAAGAATGTTAAAACTACAGTACAATTGTACTTATCTTACATGTTAGCAGAGTAATGCTCAAAATTCTCCAAGCAAGGCTTCAATAGTACGTGAACCGAGAACTTCCAGATGTTAAAGTTAGGTTTAGAAAAGGCAGAGGAACCAGATATCAAATGGCCAACATTCATTGGATCATAGAAAAAGCAAGATAATTCCAGAAAAACATCTACTTCTGCTTTATTGACTATGCCAAAGCCTTTGACTTTGTGGATCACAAAAGACTCTGGAAAATTCTTCAAGAGATGGGAATACCAGACCACCTAACCTGCCTCTTGAGACATCTGTATGCAGGACAAGAAGCAGCAGTAGAACCAGGCATAGTACAACAGACTGGTTCCAAATTAGGAAAGGAGTACATCAAGGCTGTGTATTGATACCCTGTTTATTTAACTTATATGCAGAGTACATCATGTGAAATGCTGGGCTGGATCAAGCACAAGCTGGAATCATAATTATCAGTAGAAATATCTACAGCCTCAGATACACAGATGATACCACCCTTATGGAAGAAAGTGAAGAGGAACTGAAGAGCTTCATGATGAAAGTAAAAGAGGAGAGTGATAAAGCTGGTTTAAAACTCAACAGTAAACAATCAACAAAATAAGAGCATGGCATCTGGTCCCATCCCTTCATGGCAAATAGATGGGGAAACAACGGAAACAGTGACAGACTTTATTTTCTTGGGTTCCAAAATTACTGCAGATTGTGACTGCAGCCATGAAATTAAAAGACACTTGCTCCTTGGAAGAAAAACTAAGACAAATAGAATATTAAAAAGCAGAGACATTGATTTGCCAATAAAGATCTGTCTGGTCAAGGCTATGGTTTTTCCAGTGGTCATGTATGGTTCTGAGAGTTGGGTCATAAAAAAGGCTGAGAACTGAAGACCTGATGTTTTTGAACTGTGGTGTTGCAGAAGGCTCTTGAGAGTCCCTCAGACTGCAAGGAGATCGAATCACTCAATCCTAAAGGAAGTCAGGTCTGAATTTTTAATGGAATGATTGATACTGAAGCTGAAGCTCTAGTACTTTGGTCATCTGATGCAAAGAATTGACTCACTGGAAAAGATCCTGATTCTGGGAAAAATTGCAAGCAAGAGGAGGAGGGGACAACAGAGGATGAGACTGTTGGATGGCATCACCAACTTGATGGATGTGAGTTTGAGCAAGCTCCAGGAGTTGGTTAAGGACAGGGAAGCCTGGCGTGCTGCAGTTCATAGGGTCACGAAGAGTCGGACATGACTGAGCAACTGAACTGAACTGAAAGATACCAGAAGAAACCAGATGATCAAGATCTTAAATGCCATGAACAGGAATTTAATGTTATCAGAAATATAGAGGGAAGCACACACTGAGTTTTAAAAAGTGCTAATGTGAGCTAGTTCATTATTTTTAAGATTACTCTGACTGCCTTGTGAAAAACAGATTGGAGGGAAACAAGAGTAGGAGTAGAAGACTATTGCAGGAGGGCATCACATGGATGAGCTGAGCTTTATGTGTTGGCAGTACAGACGGAGAGAAATGGACAAATGTGAGATAAATTTAGNGTTAAGAACAGGGAAGCCTGGCGTGCTGCAGTTCATAGGGTCACGAAGAGTCGGACATGACTGAGCAACTGAACTGAACTGAAAGATACCAGAAGAAACCAGATGATCAAGATCTTAAATGCCATGAACAGGAATTTAATGTTATCAGAAATATAGAGGGAAGCACACACTGAGTTTTAAAAAGTGCTAATGTGAGCTAGTTCATTATTTTTAAGATTACTCTGACTGCCTTGTGGAAAACAGATTGGAGGGAAACAAGAGTAGGAGTAGAAGACTATTGCAGGAGGGCATCACATGGATGAGCTGAGCTTTATGTGTTGGCAGTACAGACGGAGAGAAATGGACAAATGTGAGATAAATTTAGGAGGCATACCTGTATTGAGTTGCTAATCAGCTGAATACAGAACATAAAAGAAAATGAGGAATCAAAGACAATTCTGGAGATTTTGACTTACATAATGAGCTCCAAGTAGATATGAGGGTGATGGTATTATTTTTGAAGTAATTTTCAGTTCAGTTCAGTCACTCAGTCATGTCAGACTCTTTGCGACCCCATGAATCACAGCACACCAGGCCTCCCTGTCCATCACCAACTCCTGGAGTTCACTCAGATTCA
>SJYW01016377.1:621012-631757 GCA_006410735.1 Raphicerus campestris | reverse complement strand
ACATGCCTAGCAAAGGACTATTATGTAGAATATACAAAGTATTTTCAAAACTCAACAGTAAAATAAACAATCCAATTAGGAAATGGACATGGCTATAAACCATAAAGTGACATAAATAAAAGCTTGATATAATTACTATGAATGCAGATGATCTTACAACATTACAGCAATGAGAGTAGATGATAAATTAGATGATAAATAAGGAGGACAATTTGATTTCATGATAATTTGTTGGCTAGAGTGGAGAAAATCAAAACCCTAGAAACAACTCAGCTTGATTTAAAAAATTAAAATGGAAAAAGAATAGAAATTACAAATGAATATGGCTCACTACCTTCCAGAAAAGGTAGTGAAATTTAAAATTGAAAGGCAGAGATTCCTTGAATTATCTATATACTAAAATGTGTTACATAGAGGCTTGAAACACTAGGTTACACTCCCCTTTCTCAACAGTAAAGTAGGACACCAAATGCAACAGAATGATGCCAAAAAAACTTCTGAAATGGAAGCATTTTGACCCAAAGATATTCCTGGCTTCACCCTGAAAGCACTCAAGCATGATCTAAATCTCTTTCACCTCCTTTATCACATGATTTCTAACTCCATGAGGTGGAATACTGATGGGCCTGCTGGACATTCAAAGGTTAGGTGGGCAACTCAGAAATATGGAAATGACAACTCTCTATGGGTTTACCTTCAACTGATCAATAATGGAAGCTGATAGAAAGATTCATTCTCTTTTATCCTTCAGCTAAACAGTTTCTGAAATACTTTCTAAAGAGCCTCATAGGAAGTCCCAGAGGAACCATCCTAGTACACCAAACCAGTGACTGTCTCAGTTTTAGCCTCTGCAAGACCTCCATTCTGTAGGATCACTGGTCATAATAAGTTGCTCTATATAAGACCCTTTCCTTCCGTCCTTTCTAGAGGGAACTCCAGCGAAAACATTTGATACCAGAAAAGTGCCAAATAAGGTAGAAAACAAACACAGAATGATATTCTGGAACCAGATCATTCACAAGTGAGGTATTGCTAAGAACACCACTGTTGATGCAAGGCAGGTACTTAATCTGTGATATCCTGCAGATTTAGGATTATTAAGAGGCAGGTCAGGATGAGGTATGGATGATAGTGAAGCATTGGCCTATTCAGCCACTGTAACTCTTGGGTATTACAGGGTCAATGATAAGTATAAGAATTTTGCTCAGTGCTTTAACAGCCTTAAGAAAATAAAAACTGACAACACAAAGCATTCTGTGAAAGGGAGGAGGCCTCAAGATTTACACGTAAAGGTAGTACAATGGCACATCAAATGAGACAGGATATGAGATTACACATACAGGACGATAGTGGGACCTTGACATTTGACTAGATACACCTGATAGTTTTACACCACAACCCCCAGACTTTCCCACACAGCCTGGACTAGTAAAAGCAGGTCCTTCTGCATGTTTATAAGCAAGCAGCCTCCTAATGCCTGGAGACACTATGAAGACCTCACCTGAGGAAGGGGCCATGCAAAAATGAAGCCTGGTCTCTTCAACATGCTTCCTACATTCCCTCTCAGTTTGCAGGCCAGAAACTGCAGCTCAGATCAAGCACTGAATGCCTCTTCTGCTCTGAGAGAAAATAGCATTCATCCACAAAGTACTGTAATATTTGTCTTGTTGGTACTGGCAGAAACCAGCAGAGTGGGTCTTGAAGGTGTTGGACTGGGGAAGTATGGAACGTAAGTCTGGATAGGGGAGAATTCATTAACATGGAAGCCCTATTCTGGACACAGGATGTTGTGTTTTGGCAAGGAACTATTGTTAATCAACCATTGCTGTGTACCAAATTGCCATCATCCAAACAGATGTAATGGTTCACTCTTAAAGTCCTCATTTCTGTAGTTTAGGAGTCTGGGCTTCACTTTGCTTCTGAGTCTCACAAGGTTACATTCAACATATTAATATGGGCTGCTGTCTAATCTGAAGTTTTAAGTGAATAAGGATCCTCTCCCAAGCATATTCCATTGTTGGTAGAATTCCCTCTCTATGGTCTACTGAACTGAGCACCTCCATTCTCAGTTGGATATTAGCCAGCATGTCTGTCACCTCAGTTTATTTGACATACTGCCTCTCAACAGGGCAGCTCACAGTATAGTTGCTCACTCTAAGTCAACAAGGGAGAGAGACTGTATTCTAGGAGAATGTGCTATAATGTTAATTAACATGATAACAGAAATGGTATTCTATCACCTTAGGCATAATCTACTGGGTAGAAACAAATCAGTTTCTGCCCAACTCAAGTGGAAGGGATTACACAAGAGCAAGAGGACCAGGAAGCAAGAGTATTTGGGGGGTATCCTAGAATCTTTCTGCCACATTAATACACTACCGGGAGGATCCAGGAAGTTTCCTCAGTGGCCTCAGGTAAATAAGAGAAGATTCTGGAACTTGGAAAAGAATTGATATGAAGTTCAGAAGACTCAAGTAGATGGGGATATTAAAATGAATTTAAGATATTTGATTGGAGACTCCAACACCTGATTGTGCCACAGAGAAACTTTCCTTTCACTAAAGAAGTAAGAAATAAGCTCCTGCAGAGGAGTGGCTGTTTCTCTCTACACATGCTTGCTCAAAGGAGATGTTGCTATGGATTTGGGCTAGCTGGTATGGGGAATAATCGGGTCCTATCATGGCAAAGACCAGATAGCAGCATTCAACGGAAAGAAGCAAGATGGAAGGCATTGCTGTTAAGGCAGCCAGGCCCTCACTTATACTTCATATTCCAGAAACAGGCACGTAAGTTTATGAGAAAATTTTAGTTCAATTGTATCTTTGTTTATATCTGACTCAGGATGTACTCATACATCAAAGTGAACTAAGGCAATAAGACTCAACCACATTTTGGAAATAGTGGTGATATAAGATACAGTACATGAATTTGTAAGGATTCTAACATTGGAAATGCTGACTAAACTTGTTAAACCTCAGGTTTTTTGGGTCTGTAGAATACTTAGATGTTTCTCTTGTGCCACACATTATTCCTGATAATTTTACAGGATACAAGGTGATATAAGGCTGGTGATACAAGGCTGTGCCACAAATTTACTTCAGTTCAGTTCAGTTGCTCAGTTGTGTCTGACTCTTTGCAACCCCATGAATCGCAGCATGCCAGACCTCCTTGTCCATCACCAACTCCTGGAGTTCACTCAGACTTGCGTCCATTGAGTCAGTGATGTCATCCAGCCATCTCATCCTCTGTTGTCCCCTTCTCCTCCTGCCCCCAATCCCTCCCAGCATCAAAGTATTTTCCAGTGAATCAACACTTCACATGAGGTGGCCAAAACACTGGAGTTTCAGCTTTAACATCATTCCTTCCAAAGAAATCCCAGGGTTGATCTCCTTCAGAATGGACTGGTTGGATCTCCTTGCAGTACATGGGACTCTCAAGAGTCTTCTCCAACACTGCAGTTCAAAAGCATCAATTCTGGATTCCTGATATTCTGGCATACCAATGGAGGATGTAGAAACCAAAAAGAATGTGGAAGAATATATAATGACCTTACTGACAATGTCCTGAGGGAAAAAAAAGCATGATGACAGGTAAAGAGTTTTGAGGACTACTGTAGGTGGAATGGTGAAGAAATCAGATCTGAACAAAATGAGGAAGGCTTATGACTTCTTGGGAACAGTAAAAAGGCTTTACCTAGAGAATATGACTGGAATATCTGAGGCATCATAAGGAGGTCAGAGTGGTTGCTACTCAGGAAGACAGTGATAAAAGGGTTAGGAAGTAGGGTCACAGGAGATGCTAGAATTCATATCATTCAGAAAACTGTTTTGATGATTAAATCAGATAATATTTATAATACTTTTGGCATACAGCAGCATACAGCTCAAAGGGTCATCTTGAGTTGTTATTTCATCTGATAAGAATATCATGGGAATTCTAAAGAATCAAGTATAGGTTTCATAGATAAATCAAATTCTGTAGCTGGGGTGTCAAGACTTAGAGAAACTACAACTCTCAAATATAATGAATTGAATAATGTGTCAGGTTTATCATTCTATGTAAAGCTGGTAAAGAGACTAATGAAAGGTTTTATAATGAATATTCTCTTCAACAGAGTAAAATATACATATATTTACTATAAACCCTGTTGTTCCCAACCAGAAGGGTCTTAGTAACCAAGGAGGCAAGTCAATAGAATGACCTGAATAAGCAGCTAGTGGAAATGAAGTTACTGGAGTTACTAAGCCCACTTTGCATTCAGCAAGCTTTGTGTCAGAGAAGAACAGTCATGTCACAGATCAAATAAACAATAGGTCAAACAACTCAGGAACATTCAGTCTGGTGGGCCTATAATGTCAACTTCCTTATCTCCGTAACCTGAAGTCACTCTACATAGCTAAAGAGACTTTCCAGATATGAGTAAACCTTAGGATCTTGAAATGGCTAGATGGTCCTGAATTATAGCAGTGGGCCAAAATATTATCTNGATCCAACCAGTCCATTCTGAAGGAGATCAACCCTGGAATTTCTTTGGAAGGAAAGATGCTAAAGCTGAAACTCCAGTACTCTGGCCACCTTGTGGGAAGAGTTGACTCACTGGAAAAGACTCTGATGCTGGGAGGGTTTGGGGGCAGGAGGAGAAGGGGATGACCGAGGATGAGATGGTTGGATGGCATCATGGACTCGATGGACGTGAGTCTGAGTGAACTCCAGGAGATGGTGATGGACAGCAAGGCCTGGCGTGCTGTGATTCATGGCATCACAAAGACTCAGACACGACTGAGTGACTGAACTGAACTGAATGTTTCAGCATATAAGACTATCATACATAAACCTGCCGCTTATTCACATACTAATAATGATCTATATGGAACAGAAAGGAAGAAAACTATGACATTTAAAATTGCACAAAAAAATTTTTAAAAAGAAGAAAATACATAGGCATAAATTTAACCAAATAAGTGAAAGACCTACATTTTGAAATCTCTAATTCACTGATGAAGAAAATTGAAGATGATACAAAGACATAGAAAAACATCCCATGTTCATGGCTTCAAAGAATTAATATTGCTAAAATGTCCATACTACCAAAGAAATCTACAGATTTAATGCAATTTTTATCAAATAGAACTAAAATAAATGACCCTAAAGTTTATATTAAACCAAAAGAGATACCAACTAGCCAAAGCAATCTTGAGAAAAAAGAACAAAACTGGAAGTTTCAGGCTTCCTGACTTCAGACTATACTACAAAGATACAATAATTGAAACACACTATGGTACTGGNGTTTATATTAAACCAAAAAAGATACCAACTAGCCAAAGCAGTCTTGAGAAAAAAGAATAAAACTGGAAGTTTCAGGCTTCCTGACTTCAGACTATACTACAAAGATACAATAATTGAAACACACTATGGTACTGGAACAGCACCAGACATGGATCAATGGAACAAAATAGGTTAGAAATATAATCACATATGTTTAATCTATAGTAAAGGAGGCAGGAATGTACAATGGAGAAGAGAGAATCTCTTCTGTAAGTGCTTGCTGAACAGCTACATGTAAATTAATATAAAATCAGAATATTTCCTCACACCGTATACAAAAATATTGTGGACTAAAGACTTTAGTGTAAGACTGGAAACCATAAAACCCTTAACAGAGAAAATAGCAGAACACTCTTTGACAGAT
Organism: Raphicerus campestris; assembly: GCA_006410735.1. Taxonomy (NCBI): domain Eukaryota; kingdom Metazoa; phylum Chordata; class Mammalia; order Artiodactyla; family Bovidae; genus Raphicerus; species Raphicerus campestris. The sequence continues at coordinate 626,068 of SJYW01016377.1, read as the reverse complement.
ACTGAAACACTATTTTGAGGGAGTCTGTTTCTTTAGGAAAAGGAAACAAAAGCAAAACAAACAACTGGAACCTAACAAAATGTAAAAGGTTTTGCACAGGAGAGGAAACCACCAACAAAATGAAAAGACAAGCTATGGAATGGGAGAAAATATTTGCCAATGATATGATCAATAAGGTGTTAACATCCAAAATATATAAACAACTCATGCAAATCAGTACATTTAAAAAAACCTGATTAAAACTGAGCAGATTACTTAAATTGACATTTTTCAGAACAAAACATATATATGGCCAAAAAGCACATGGAAAGATACTCGTCTCCAATCATCAGAGAAATGTAAACCAAAATCACAATAAGATATCACCTCATACTGGGCAGAACAGCCATTATCAAAAAAGAACAAAAATAGCAAATGTTGGCAAGAATGTAGAGAAAGGTGAACCCTTGAACACTGTTAGAAGGAAAAGAAATTAGTGCATGCACTATGGAAGGACAGTTGAATATTCCTCAAAACTAAAAATAGAACTACTTATATTTGGCATTTCCACTCTATGGTATATAGCTGAAGAAAACGAAAACACTAATTCAAAAAGATGCATGCACCCTAATGGTCAGAGCAACACCATTTACAATAGCCATTATATAAAAACAAACTAAATGTCTTTACAACTGAATGGATAAAGAAGATGCGATGCATACATGCACATACACACACACACACACACACACACACATTGGAATGTTACTCAGGAACAAAAAGAAAAAAATTCTGCCATGTATAAAAACATGAATGGGCATAGAGGTTATTATGCTTAGTGTGGCTAGAGAAAGACAAATCTCTATATAATCACCTATATGTGGAATCTAAATAATAGAAAGAGAAGAAAAAAGAGAATATAACAAAACACAAAAGACCATAAGATATAGAAAACAAATTAGTGGTTACCAGGGGTGAGGTAGAAGAAAGGAGAAGCAAGATAGGGGTAGGGGATAAGAGATACAAACTACTAGATATAAAGTAAATAATCTACAAGTTTACAGTGTTCAGTACAGGAACTATAGCCAATATTTCACAATAATTTTAAGTGGAATATGCTCAATAAAAATATTGAATAACTGTTTACCTGAAATTAGTATATATATTCTAAGTCAACTACACTTCAATATATATATTTTTAAATCCTGAAGGGTAGAAAAGAGAAATAAAATCTGGAGAGCCTGGGTGAAGGAAACAATAATGTAAGCTTTGGGAGATACCAATGACTATCTGTCCTGTTTACCATAATAACCCTGCTCCTGATTCAGGGCTTAAAAAAGAGTAGCCATTCAATTCATACTGTTAGATGTATGAATACACGAACTGAAACTTCCTGGTGCCAACTCTGAGTCAGATTATCAGTTAATCCTCACAACAACTTTGTATTCTAGTTTTATTGGTACTCTTTATTAATATTTTTATTTCACTGATGATTAAAACTCACACCTAGAGGATTTTACTAATTTGCTCAAGAGAGTACATTATGACATTGGGATTCAGAACCAAGTCTATACAACTCCATTATCTGAAAGCTTTGCATAACCACATTAAAAATGCAAACCTTTAAATAAAATGGCAGTCAGTATTCCCAGGGCACATATCCATGGTCAGCCCGCACAAGGTGAGGAGAGCAGGGGGCTGAGCGACTTATCACTTTTGAAGTTGTCTGAATGGTCACTATTCCATCAACACAACTGAATGCTTTGCCTTTGAATAACAAATGGTTTCTCCAATATAAGTTGTAATTTAGTTAGTATATACTACCCAAAGGGACTTCCCAAGTGGCACAGTGGTAAAGAATCTGCCTGCCAATGCAAGAGATGCAGGGGATACTGATTTGATCCCTGGGTCGGGAAGATCCCTTAGAATCNAAGTTGTAATTTAGTTAGTATATACTACCCAAAGGGACTTCCCAAGTGGCACAGTGGTAAAGAATCTGCCTGCCAATGCAAGAGATGCAGGGGATACTGATTTGATCCCTGGGTAGGGAAGATCCCTTAGAATCAGGAAACAGCAACCCACTCCAGTATTCTTGCCTGAGAAATCCCATAGACAGAGGAGCCTGGTGGGCACAGTCCATGGGGTTGCAAAGAGTCTGATGTGACTGAATGCACAGGCACACACATACTACCTAAAACTGTGAGCATATTTTGTATCACGTTGCCACTTAGCAGCAGAGGTAGATTCATGCCAATCAGGGCCTGTAAGTTCAGTCCTTTGGGACAGGGCAGTTCAGGTGAGGTAGATTCAATCAGAGAGAAAAATTTGTTTCTTAACTGCAAATTGTTGTTCATAATGAAGTCCAGGCAGACCAGCTCAGATCCATCATCCCCTGCAGCCTGTACAGCTCTGTTACCTGCCTGGCTGATGGCGGATCAATAGCATCATCATATACAAGGGCTGCTCAAACATGAGCTTATTATTTGCTGACACGTTGATCGCTGCTGCCTATGGTCACTGCAGTAATTCCTCCTATGCAAAATTTATAGCTTCCATTCCCATGTAATATTTTTCAATGACATCCTTTATTTAGCTGACATCTGCACATCTTTTTCTATTCTTTTCTTCATATCAACTCTACCCGAGTATGGTAGAGAAGTTTTAGCTCTGATGGAGAAGATGCACCTTAATTCTACATATAATGAAGATTTTTAGCATACAAAGTATAGACATCTTCACGAACTGCCTTGATAACAGAGACGTAGTTTTAGATTATGTTAGATAACCAACAGTGAATCATTTTCACAGCGTTCATAAACCCAAGCTTCCAGATTAGAGTTATCTAGATTTAGTTCTGTTCAGTCATGATTATGTTTTTACATCATAATTTAAAACAGAAAATTAAAATATTGTTAAGTGTCAATTTCTGAAAATGATCCATATACTCATAAATATATGCCAAGTACCAGAATATCAGGAAGTTTGTCCAAGTCCAGGGATTTGTCACATGCATCTATGTATCCCCATTTGCCGATTGTATGAGGGTTTTTTTGCACATTTTAAATACTTGCTTGAGTCTGTGATTGTATTAAGAAGTACATCTTGTGACATTTGAGAAGAATTAGCAGAAAACTCCTGAAGGTTAAGATCTTCTTATCCAAGACACACTAGAAAACCCACATTGAATACATTTTTACATATTTGCCACCATATTCTCACATTTAATATTCAGTTCTTCCTATTAGTAAATCTTAAGCAAAAATTTTTGTCTGGTGATCAGCACTGCTTATATATCCATGAAAATTTGGTGTGAAAAAATATTGGATGATGAGTTATGATTATGGTTAATAATAATGATAATAGCTCTTCATTTTTTCAATAGTCTGACTAGTTTTGTTTAAATAGTGGTCAAAGCTGCACAACATTTTAAAATATGGTAAATCTATTCAAGACAAAGTATGACTTTTCTAATATTCTGGTTGAGGCATATTTATGTTCAGATATTTTATGTGGATTTTTATGATATTATCCATGATCTGCAAAGGAAGTACTTAAATTAAAAATATTCTGAACATCTTAAAGAATTTATAAAATTAGTTAATAGAACTAGATTCATACATAAGCATTAACTAAGGGAGATTTCTTTTCATAATAAATATATCTGAATTGATCATCACTTAAATTTCATGGACCTATTCATATTAAATAAAAGAGAAATAAATAGATGCAAAGAGATAAAAATTTATGATTTCTACATGCAGAGAAAGCACCTATGTGAATTTTTTCCAGCTTACTTAAATGTAACTCAGAAAAAGAGCAAAGAATAAAAAAGAGCTAATCCAGAGTTATATATTTAGGTTTCCTCTATTTCCTTACAAAAACAAAACAAAACAAAACAAAACATTACCAGTCAAGGACAAAGTTGTGGCCTTAGATTTTTATTTTCATTTGTGAAAGCCACTGCTGTGTTATCTATCAGCTCTCTTTAAATGAAACCAGTATTGGCTGATATAGATTAGCTGCAGAAACTAAGTAAGAGAGAATTGATAAAAACTACTGTGACAACTTCACTGTTGAAAACATAAGGACTCATCCATAATGTATCTATTGATTGAACAAGTACTGAACCTGGCTGTTTTACCAATAACCTACAGCAGATTGTAAAGTAATGAACTTCCCTTTTTTTAAGTCTACATTTCAATCAAGTCAGTAGACTTCACACAAAATAGGCAGATCCTACACAAGATAAGTCAAAAATCATTCTTCCCCTTTCTTTCAGGCTTCCTGTATTTTCTACCCTTTCTTTTATCTAGTAACCATTGTGTTGCTATCATATGGCCAGTTGTTTGTAAATGCATACTTAGTCACTTCAGTTCAGTTCAGTCGCTCAGTCATCTCTGACTCTTTGCGACCCCATGAATCGCAACACACCAGGCCTCCCTGTCCATCTCCATCTCCCGGAGTTCACTCAGAATCACGTCCATTGAGTCCGTGATGCCATCCAGCTATCTCATCCTCGGTCGTCGCCTTCTCCTCCTGCCCCCAATCCCTTCCAGGATCAAAGTCTTTTCCAATGAGTCAACTTTTATCATGAGGTGGTCAATGTACTGGAGTTTCAGCTTTAGCATCATTCCTTCCAAAGAAATCCCAGGGTTGATCTCCTTCAGAATGGACTGGATGGATCTCCTTGCAGCCCAAGGGACTCTCAAGAGTTTTCTCCAACACCTCAGTTCAAAAGCATCAATTCTTCAGTGCTCAGCTTTCTTCACAGCCCAAATCTCACATCCATTCATGACCACTGGAAAAACCATAGCCTTGACTAGATGGACCTTAGTCAGCAAAGTAATGTCTCCACTTTTGAGTATGCTATCTAGGTTGGTCATAACTTTTCTTCCAAAGAGTAAGCATCTTTTAATTTCATGGCTACAGTCACCATCTGCAGTGATTTGGGAGTCCCCCAAAATAAAGTCTGACACTGTTTACACTGTTTCTCCATCTATTTCCCATGAAGTGAAGGGACCAGATGCCATGACTTTCGTTTTCTGAATATTGAGCTTTAAGCCAACTTTTTCACTCT
>SJYW01016377.1:578600-595610 GCA_006410735.1 Raphicerus campestris | reverse complement strand
ATATATATTTATATATATATATCACTCATACACAAGTATATGTGTGTAGGTGTACTAGGAAAAAGAACAATGACATTTGTTTTTGCATTGCTAAACATTAGCACCTTGGTCTCAGTGCACTGCCCACAGCGTGATAATCTAGCCAGTTAATTCCTCTTGTCTACAGTGACATCTGTTGGTGAGGGCAGAGCTGATTAACCGCAGGTTTGGCTTTACTGGCAAAAATCAACCCACAAGCTGTTTCAGTCTCTAGCAGATGTTTCCCTTCATTCTATTCATTCTGATTTTTGTATAAGTGAAAACCTTTCCAACTAAATTAATCTAGTTTATGATGATATGAATAAAAGCAAACCTGGAACTTCATAAAAATCTCAGTAAAATGCCAATCTGGTCACTGCTATTTTAGCATCGTCTCCCTACCTTCAAAATATGTGGAGTAAGACTGAGGTAAAGTTGCATTCTGATGCTGGAAGTACGTTTAGAATATGAACTGTCAGGACGTAAGTTAGCAGGAATTCAGGATATTCTCTTATGATCCCATGTCTTGTGCTAAGATTTGTTGAGGAAATACTGAAAATACTAAACAAGGGCAAACCACTTATAATCTGGACCTCAGGCAAAAGGATGGGGTCTGAGGGATACTTTTCATGGAGGAGTGAGGGAGCTGGGAATAGGACCCTCTCCTTACCTGATTACATGTTATTAGACATCCTAGAAGAGCTTTTTTTCAACAGTTGAACCACACTCCAGACTAAATAAATTTTCTTTATGTGCTATNAGAATCTGGACCTCAGGCAAAAGGATGGGGTCTGAGGGATACTTTTCATGGAGGAGTGAGGGAGCTGGGAATAGGACCCTTTCCTTACCTGATTACATGTTATTAGACATCATAGAAGAGCTTTTTTTCAACAGTTGAACCACACTCCAGACTAAATAAATTTTCTTTATGTGCTATGAGCATTAAAACTTCTAAAAATCCTCTCATGAGATTTTAATTTGCACCCAGGTTTGAGGACCACTAGCACAGAGGTTTTAAGGTGGGCTTTAGAAAATGCCAAGCTAGTGTTGGACTCTCAGCTCTTCCCATAACCCGTCCTGAGATCCTGCCATCTCTCTGAACCTCAGTTTACTCAACGTGAAAAAGAAGGTTATACACACACAGTTGTTTAAAGATGAAAACAGATCAAGTAAGTAAGAGACTGCATCATGTATTAAATGTTTTGTACATTTAACTTTCTTCAAGTTTTCACTTCTTTGGCCAAATTTATAATTGATACATAATTAAATTTATCATATTTATTTTTCTTCTTTCACTGAGCTGTTTTCTTCTTTGAGGTTTTTACAATGACTATTGCTTTCTAAATTGAAAAAAATAATTTAAAAGTTCCATTAAAAGTGTTGGCTAGGCACATGAGGCTGCACAGCTAAGATCTCCATGCTCCACTGTGATCCTTTCAGGTTATCTTCTTGTTTTTCTATACAACCATTTCAGTGTGGCACTTCTGTCATCACATCGGTACACATGCTTTTAATCAAGCTTGTTTACATATTATGTACACACTGAGGTAAGGTCTTTTCCCCAATGGGATGTGGCATATACTAAGAATTGATTATTAAAACTCAGTATAGTACCATTTCATTTTTGACTCATAAGTACTCAAATTAATTTTATTCATATATTCCTATTTTATAATATTTTTCAAAAATATCAGCACAGTCATAAGCGTATACATGTGTGTTGTATGTTTGTGTCTGTGTGTAAATGTGTGTGTGTTGCTTCATTAGTCTGACTGATGGAGAAGTTTTAATATATGAGCATACATAAAACCTATTCCTTCAATGAGGTCCATTCAAATGACTATAATGATTATTTTCACTGCTCATTTTGTTTTTGTTATATGAAATCCTGTAAAATTTATGATGGGGAGAAGGTGTTGAGAACAAGATTTAGTATTTACAACTGAGCACAGGATTAACTTCATGGCTTTATAACAAAGTATTCATTGACTGACAAAATAAAACTAAATGCTTTCATTGTAAAAGTGAGAACATGAGCCATGAGAAGAACAGGTCACAGTGCTTAAAAAGGACATTCTTAGCTTTTTTTTTCTTAACTAATAATAACGTTTTTGGTAAATGCTCATTATTAGAAATTCCAGCAAAATAAGAATGAACCCAAGAATTTACTCACAGATAGATATGTATCTAAAAGAGGGATTTTACAGTGCATGCTATTCTTAAGTAAAATATTAATTTCTTTTTACTTGAATTCAGCAGATAAAGGAAACAATGAAAAACTAAACAAATTTAAATAGACTTCAATTATTCCTATACAAGACATAATAGTATATAAATTGAAATTTTTGAAAGAAGAATACAAAATTGCTGAGTATAGAATTGTGACCTACTTTCAATTTTATATTTCAATTTTAAATATTATCAGTTGGCTTCCTGATAAGAAATCCGATAAGGGACTGAGTTCTCCCACTTCTTCCTGGAGCTTCTGTGTTGTTTAATTACAGAGAATACCATTCACATTTCACAGCAATGACTCCCCTTGGAGTTGTGCAATACAGCAACCATGATTCTTCTCACATTCCAAAGTGTGTTGGTTGTATGGTAAATATTTTCTTTCTCAAGGATAATAACACTTTCTGTTTTGTAACCATAACTATCACAGTTCCTTGGTCTTAGCTCTTTAAATGGTTTCAATAATATTGTTTTTATTCATTTTACTGTTGGCTAGATTTCATGATCCATACATGTCTTCAGGAAATATCTGCACATTTGCAGCCTCCGAAGGTTTTATTTTTATCTATATTTATCTATGCCTTCATATACTAGTGTATATTTTATAATTCAAAGAATACATGTTAAAAGGATAAAGTGAAAATTAAAGTAATATTTCCTTTCTACACATGGAGTACTTGTCTTTTGTGTCTCCTAGGAAAGAGCATCTCTGATGTTGGAGACCAGCACCTACATGCTACATACCAGTAACAAGGGCTTCTTTTGGAAAGTCAGCTCATTAAAGGCAGCCGCTACTGTGCACACAGACATTACCATGCAGTTCTGTGTTTGCTTACCACTTGCTGTCATTCTTTCTCCACACACACATTTTCTATTTCCAAATTCATACAGGTTTTTTTTTTTTTCAGTTGCTTTTCATGAAACCACTGGACATAACCAGCCATGACAAAGTTTTTAGGAGGGCCAATTTCATTCTACCCATTTAATTTTTCATATGCACAAGTAGCAACTCAATCAGTACTTGAGGAATGAATGCAGAACTCAGCACATACCTTGGCACCAGAGTCCATGTGTGTTAAATTTGGCCCCCTCGCCTGAGGGGCACTGCTGAAATACTGTTCCTCCACACTCTAGACTGCTCTATGGACTTTGATCCATGAGTATTGGTAGCTCCCCACACTACAAACATGCTAGCACTGTGGTTCTCAAAATTTGGTGACTATTAGGATTACCTGGCAAACACATTAAGAGCTAGACTCCTGGGTCCCATGCCCAAAGTTTATGATCCAATAGGTCTGCGTGGTGTGCAAAATCTTGCTCTGGTTACTAGGTGATTCTGATTCTGCTAATGAAAAAAAAAACGAACACTTTTTTTAAAACTACAATTTTCTGGCATTCCTGGTTGCTAGTTTCCTATCTCCATGACAATGGGAATGACAACAGCTTCTTTCCACAGTAAGGTATTTGGGTCTGATGGGCTCTCAGACAAACAACTAAGAAGAAGATAGCAATCAGCTGAGTTTTATGTTTTATGATAATGTTTGTTGTTCTTAACCAGAAGTGAGTAAGTAAGTGAAGTCTCTCAGTTGTGTCCGACTCTTTGCAACCCCATGGACTGTAGCCCACCAGGTTCCTCCAGCCATGGAATTTTCTAGGCAAGAGTACTGGAGTGGGTTGCCATTTCCTTCTCCAGGGGATCTTCCCGACCTGGGGAATGGAACCCGGGTCTTTCACACTGCAGGCAGACGCTTTACCCGTCTGAGCCATCAGAGAATCCCTGTTCTTAACCATAACAGTCCTCAAAGTTTTTGGCACCAAGGATCAGATCCATGAAAGATGGCTGGGGTGGGGAGTGGGTGGCATCAAGGAATGGTTTCAGTATCGCCCAGCACTCACCTCCTGCTGTGGGCCTGGTTCCTGATAGACCATGAACCAATGCCTGTCTGTGGCCAGGATGACAACTTGGCTGGACATGATATTTCAGGCTTATTTCAGGTTTTCCCCTCAGCACTTCACACACATTGCTTTACTGTGTATGGAACTGAATATTGCAGATGCCAGCCTGAAGGTAACTTACTCTTCTCTCTTTATACCTCTAAAAATTCATTGTTTAAATCTTTTATGTTCAATAACTTAGCCAGGCTATGGCTTGACATCCACTGTGGCATCATTATTCCTGCAATTAAGTGTGTTCCTTTGAAATATATATTTAGTCCATCCTTCATTACAGGAAAATCATCTGCTATTTCATTATAATGAACTACCTTTTTTCACAGAAGGTCATAATTATCCTTATTTAGGATCATCTTTGACAGTCTCCATATCAATCATCTTGTATCACTAAAGTCTCTGATATATTTTCTGTGCTTGTGATTTATTGAAGCCTTTCACTATGTTAGTAACTTGATTTTCAATAGTATTTATTCTTCTCCTAACTGGGCCCCATTTTCACCCTTTAGTCCCATACTGAATATATTTTGCTTTTTAGTTTTTTGGTTTTTTTTTTTTTCTTTAACTAAGCAGATCAGATTCTGGTTTAATCATCTCATTTTCCACTTTTGGCTTCTTTAATTCATGTTCTTACTAAGATATTCTGAAGAGTAAAGTACATAGGAATACTGAATAGGAAGTTTTTGTTTTTTTTTTTTTTTCATTCCTTGAGTTAAATTTTCTTTTGGTTTGTTTTCACTTTTTTTTTTAAGTTTTGCATTTTGTTCTTTTCTGTTGTTCTTATTATCTGTTTGCTAGTGTGTTTAGCACAACTGCTATATTATGCTTTTTAATCTCTTTGATACTATATGAACAGATATGTCCAGACCTTCTTAATGTCTAATGTAATACAGTTCAATACTCTTCAGCTCCATTTCCTGCATTTTAAAACTTCTCTTTCCTCCACTACAGCCTTAATTTATTCTATCAATTTTTTTGAAGTTGTAAGATAATAAAGGATTGTTGAAGAGAATAGCTTGGCTCGTGCTCAAGACCTCTATTGCTGGAGTCCTGAACTATGCTTCCTAATCTTAGTCTCTGCCACCTGAGACAGCCTGATCCACACAGGGAAGAATCTTCTTTCTCTAATTTTAACTCTTCATCTTGAATGGTCTAGTGGTTTTCCCTAGTTTCTTCTATTTAAGTCTGAATTTGGCAATAAGGGGGTTCATGATCTGAGCCACAGTCAGCTCCCGATTTTATTTTTGCTGACTGAATAGAGCTTCTCCATCTTTGGCTACAAAGAATATAATCAATTTGATTTGGGTATTGATCATCTGGTGATGTCTATGTGTAGAATCTTCTCTTGTATTGTTAGAAGAGGGTGTTTGCTATGACCAGTGCATTCTCTTGGCAAAACTCTGTTAGCCTTTGCCCTGCTTAATTCTGTACTGCAAGACCAAATTTGCCTCCTACTCCAGGTATCTCTTGACTTCCTACTTTTGCATTCCAGTCCCCTATGATGAAAAGGATATCTTTTTTGTGTGTTAGTTCTAGAAGGTCTTGTAGGTCTTCATAGAACTGTTCAACTTCAGCTTCTTCAGCATTATTGGTTGGGGCATAGACTTGGATTACTGTGATAATGAATGGTTTGCCTTGGAAACAAACAAAGATCATTCTGTCTCTTTGAGACTGCACCCAAGAACTGCATTTCAGACAATTTTGTTTACTATGAGGGCTATTCCATTTCTTCTAAGGGATTCTTTCTGAGAGTAGTAGATATAACAGTCATCAGAGTTAAATTCACACATTCTAGTCCATTTAGGTTCACTGATTCCGACAATGTCGACGTTTACTCTTGCCATATCCTGTTTGACCACTTCTAATTTGCCTTGATTCATGGACCTAACATTCCAGGTTCCTATGTAATATTGCTCTCTACAACATNTAATTTGAATTTTTTGTTTTTTTTTTTTTTCATTCCTTGAGTTAAATTTTCTTTTGGTTTGTTTTCACTTTTTTTTTTAAGTTTTGCATTTTGTTCTTTTCTGTTGTTCTTATTATCTGTTTGCTAGTGTGTTTAGCACAACTGCTATATTATGCTTTTTAATCTCTTTGATACTATATGAACAGATATGTCCAGACCTTCTTAATGTCTAATGTAATACAGTTCAATACTCTTCAGCTCCATTTCCTGCATTTTAAAACTTCTCTTTCCTCCACTACAGCCTTAATTTATTCTATCAATTTTTTTGAAGTTGTAAGATAATAAAGGATTGTTGAAGAGAATAGCTTGGCTCGTGCTCAAGACCTCTATTGCTGGAGTCCTGAACTATGCTTCCTAATCTTAGTCTCTGCCACCTGAGACAGCCTGATCCACACAGGGAAGAATCTTCTTTCTCTAATTTTAACTCTTCATCTTGAATGGTCTAGTGGTTTTCCCTAGTTTCTTCTATTTAAGTCTGAATTTGGCAATAAGGGGGTTCATGATCTGAGCCACAGTCAGCTCCCGATTTTATTTTTGCTGACTGAATAGAGCTTCTCCATCTTTGGCTACAAAGAATATAATCAATTTGATTTGGGTATTGATCATCTGGTGATGTCTATGTGTAGAATCTTCTCTTGTATTGTTAGAAGAGGGTGTTTGCTATGACCAGTGCATTCTCTTGGCAAAACTCTGTTAGCCTTTGCCCTGCTTAATTCTGTACTGCAAGACCAAATTTGCCTCCTACTCCAGGTATCTCTTGACTTCCTACTTTTGCATTCCAGTCCCCTATGATGAAAAGGATATCTTTTTTGTGTGTTAGTTCTAGAAGGTCTTGTAGGTCTTCATAGAACTGTTCAACTTCAGCTTCTTCAGCATTATTGGTTGGGGCATAGACTTGGATTACTGTGATAATGAATGGTTTGCCTTGGAAACAAACAAAGATCATTCTGTCTCTTTGAGACTGCACCCAAGAACTGCATTTCAGACAATTTTGTTTACTATGAGGGCTATTCCATTTCTTCTAAGGGATTCTTTCTGAGAGTAGTAGATATAACAGTCATCAGAGTTAAATTCACACATTCTAGTCCATTTAGGTTCACTGATTCCGACAATGTCGACGTTTACTCTTGCCATATCCTGTTTGACCACTTCTAATTTGCCTTGATTCATGGACCTAACATTCCAGGTTCCTATGTAATATTGCTCTCTACAACATCAGACTTTACTTCCATTGCCAGTCACATCCACAACTAGGCATTGTATTTGTTTTGTCTCTGTATCTTCATTCTTTCTGGAGTTATTTCTCCATTTTCTCCAGCAGCATATAGGGCACCTACCAACTTGGGGAGTTCATGTTTCAGTGTCCTATCTTTTTGCCTTTTCATACTGTTCATGGGATTCTCAAGGCAAGAATACTGAAGTGATTTGCCATTCCCTTCCCCAATAAGGAATTTTGAACTCCTTATTGAAAAATTCAGACTTGAATTGAAAAAAGTAGGGAAAATCACTAGATTATTCAAGAAAGACCTAAGTCAAATACTTTACAATTATACAGTGGAAATAACAAACAGATTCAAGGCATTAGATCTGATAGACAGAACCCCTGAAGAACTGTGGACAGAGATTTGTGACTTTGTACAGAGGGCAGTGATCAAGACCATCCCTAAGGAAAAGAAATGCAAAAAGGCAACATGGTTGTCTGAGGAGGCCTTACAAAAAGCTGAGAAATAAGAGAAGCTCAAGGCAAAGGAAGAGAGGAAATATACCCATTTGAATGGAGAGTTCCAAAGAATAACAAGGAGAGATAAGACAGCCTTCCTCAGTAATCAATGTAAAGAAATAGAAGAAAACAATAGAATGGGAAACACTAGAGATCACATCAAGAAAATTAGAGATACCAAGGGAACATTTCACAGCAAGAAAGGACAGAAATGGTATCAAAGAGTCAGAAGATATTAAGAGGTGGCAAGAATACAGAGGAGAACTATACAAAATATATCTTCATGACCCAGATAACCACAGTGGTGTGACCACTCACCTAGAGCTAGACATCCTGGAGTGAGAGGTCAAGCGGGCCTTTGGAAGCATCACTATGAACAAAGCTAGTAGAGGTGATGGAACACCAGTTGAGCTAGTTCAAATCCTCAAAGATGATGCTATTAAAGTGCTGCATTTAATATGCGAGCAAATTTGGAAAACTCATCAGTGGCCACAGGACTGGAAAAGGTCAGTTTTCATTCCTATCCCAAAGAAAGACAATGCCAAATGATGTTCAAACTACTGAACAACAGCACTCATCTCATATGCTAGCAAGTTCAGTTCACTCGCTCAGCTCAGTTGTGTCCGACTCTTTGCGACCCCATGAATCACAGCATGCCAGACCTCCCTGTCCATCACCAACTCCCAGAGTTCACTCAAACTCACATCCATCAAGTCAGTGATGCCATTCAGCTATCTTATCCTCTGTCATCCCCCCTTTTCCTCCTGCCCCTAATCCCTCCCAGCATCAGAGTCTTTTCCAATGAGTCAGCTCTTTGCATGAGGTGGCCAAAGTACTGGAGTTTCAGCTTTAGCATCATTCCTTCCAAAGAAATCCCAGGACTGATCTCCTTTAGAATGGACTGGTTGGATCTCCTTGCAGTCCAAGGGACTCTCAAGAGTCTTCTTCAACACCATAGTTCAAAAGATCAATTCTTCAGTGCTCAGCTTTCTTCACAGTCCAACTCTCACATCCATACATGACTACTGGAAAAACCATAGCCTTGACTAGACAGATCTTTGTTGGCAAAGTAATGTCTCTGCTTTTCAATATGCTGTCTAGGTTGGTCACAGCTTTTCTTCCAAGGAGCAAACATTCTCCAAGCCAAGCTTCAACACTGCATGAACCATGAACTTCCAGATGTTCAAGCTGGATTTAGAAAAGGCAGAGGAAACAGAGATCAAATGCCAACATCTGTTGGATCAGAGAAAAAAGCAAGAGAGTTCCAGAAAAATATCTACTTCTGCTTTATTGACTATGCCAAAGCCTTTGACTGTGTGAATCACAAGAAATTGTGGAAAATTCTTCAAGAGATGGGAACAACAGATCACCAGACCTGCCTGCTGAGAAATCTGTATGCAGGTCAAGAAGCAACAGTTAGAACTAGACATGGAACAGCAGACTGGTTCCAAATATGGAAGGGAGTATGTCAAGACTGTATATTGTCACCCTGTTTATTTAACTTATATGCAGTGAGGTGAGGTGAAGTCACTTAGTCGTGTCTGACTCTTTGCGACCCCATGGACTGTAACCTACTAGGCTTCTCTGTCCATGGGATTCTCCAAGCAAGAATACTGGAGTGGATTGCCATTTCCTTCTCCAGGGGATCTTCCCAACCCAGGGATTGAACCCAGGTCTCCTGCATTGGAGGCAGACGCTTTAACCTCTGAGCCACCAGGGAAGCCCATCATGGAAAATGCCAGGCTGCATGAAGCACAAGCTGGAATCAAGATTGAAGGTCTCTCAGTCATTTCCAACTATTTGCAACCAATGGACTGTAGCCTGCACCAGGCTTCTCTGTCCATGGAATTCTCCAGGCAAGAATACTGGAGTGGGCTGCCATTTCCTTCTCCAAGGGATCTTTCTGATCCAGGGATCAGACCCAGGTCTCATGCATTGCAGGCAGACGCTTTACCATCTGAGCCACCAGGGAAGCCTGTTTGCCGGGAGAAATGCCAGTAACCTCAGAACGCAGATGACACCACCCTTATGGAAGAAAGTGTAGAAGAACTAAAGAACCTCTTGATGAAAGTGAAAGAGGAGAGTGAAAATTTTAGCTTAAAACTCAGCATTCAGAAAACTAAACCCATGGCATCTGGTCCTATCACTTCATGGTAAATAGATGGGGAAACAATGGAAACAGTGAGAGCCTTTGGAACTAGTGTGGGCTCTAAAATCACTGCAGATGGTCACTGCAGCTATGCAATTAAAAGATGCTTGTTCTTTGGAATAAAAACTATGACCAACCAAGACATCATATTAAAAAGCAGAGACATTACTTTGCCGACTGAAGTCCTTCTAATCAAAGCTATGGTCTTTCCTGTAGTCATGTATGGATGTGAGAGCTGGACTATAAAGAAAGCTGAGCACCTAAGATTGATGCTTTTGAACTGTTGTGTTGGAGAAGATTCTTGAGAGTCCCTTGGACTGCAAGGAGATACAAGCAGTCCATCCTAAAGGAAATCAGTTCTGGGTATTCATTGGCAGGACTGATGCTTAAGCTGAAATTCCAATACTTTGGCCACTGGATGTGAAGAGTTGACTTATTTGAAAAGACCCTGATGGTGGGAAAATTGAAGGCAGATGAAAAGGGGAAGATAGAGGATGAGATGGTTGGATGGCATCACTGGCTTGATACATGAGTTTGAGCAAGCTCTGGGAGTTGGTGATGGACAGGGAAGCCTGGTGAGCTGCAGTTCATGGGATCTCAGAGAGTCAGAAGTGAATGAGTGACTGAACTGAAATGAACTGAACTATTCGTCCAACATAATCCAAGATATTGCGAATTAGTTTGCTCTTCTGAAATCCTCCTGTGGTAAGTGGATATCCAAGAGCTCCCTTTATACCAAGTATCTATGTAATTCTCTATGTAATTGGTAGATATTACTGAATATTCTCAGTGTTTCACTTAACTCTTTCTCTACGCCTTTTGTGNGTGAATTAGTTTGCTCTTCTGAAATCCTCCTATGGCAAGTGGATATCCAAGAGCTCCCTTTATACCAAGTATTTATGTAATTCTCTATGTAATTGGTAGATATAACTGAATATTCTCAGTGTTTCACTTAACTCTTTCTCCATGCCTTTTGTGGGTCAGGAAGATCCACTGGAGCAGGGATAGGCTACCCACTCCAGTATTCTTGGGCTTCCCTTGTGGCTCAACTGGTAAAGAATCTGCCTGCAATGCGGGAGANGCGAATTAGTTTGCTCTTCTGAAATCCTCCTGTGGTAAGTGGATATCCAAGAGCTCCCTTTATACCAAGTATCTATGTAATTCTCTATGTAATTGGTAGATATTACTGAATATTCTCAGTGTTTCACTTAACTCTTTCTCTACGCCTTTTGTGGGTCAGGAAGATCCACTGGAGCAGGGATAGGCTGCCCACTCCAGTATTCTTGGGCTTCCCTTGTGGCTCAACTGGTAAAGAATCTGCCTGCAATGCGGGAGACCTGGGTTCAGTCCCTGAGTTGGGAAAATCCCATGGAGAAGGGAAAGGCTACCCACATCAGTATTCTGGCCTGGAGCATTCCATGGACTGTATAGTCCATGGGGTTCTAAATAGTTGCACATAACTGAGTGAATTTCACTCACTCTTTCTGACTACAGCAATGTATTGAGAATCACACTGTGAAACATTGAAATATCTGTTTTCCTTTATTATTTATAATTTACAATTTATGTGATGAAATTGTATCCTTTTCCTTGCTCATTCACTCATTTTTACTCATGATTGTGAGCAATTGCTTCTATGTTGTGAGTTCATAATATATATTTAACTCCTAGAGTTATTGCTTTGTGTATCTTCTCCCTCTCTAGATTACAAATCTCTTCAAAAGTAGAGACTATGATTTTTGTTCTTGAGTCAGTAAAATCACTGATAATGTTGTCTTATATAGAGTACAAATTTAGTTGAATTTATTAAAACATGAGTTTTTAAAAATATTTTGTATAAATATATGAAAATCATGTAGTTATCTAATTCAGTAATAAGAAAACCTAGGAATTTATTTTAAACAAGTGGCAAAAAACACATACCTATTAATAATTACCTTATATGAAAATGGACTAAAGAGATGGAAAGATATACCATGTTCTTGGATTAGAAGAATCAATTTATTGAAATGATCATACTATCCAAGGTAAACTACAAATTCAATGCAATCACTACCAAAATACCATGGGAATTTTTCACAGAACAAAACCAAATCATTTTTAAAATTGTGTAGAAACACAAAGCATCCTAAATAGCCAAAAAAAATCTTGAGAAAAAAAATTTGCTGAAGGGATCAAACTTCCTTATTTCAGACTGTAACACAGATCTACATTAATCAAAATAGCATGTTGCCACCATAAAAACAAACATTCATATCGATGGAATAGAATAGAGAGCCACAAAATAACTCCATGAACTTATGGCCAAATATGTTATGACAAAGGAGGTAAGAATATAAAGTAGGAAAACAACATTTCACCAATAAGTGGTCCTGGGAAAACTGAAGAACAGTAAGCAAAAGAATAAAATAAAAACATTTCTTCACATCACATGCAGACACATGAAAAGATGCTCAACATGGCTGAATGTCAAAGAAATGCAAATCAAAACTACAGTGAGATACTACCTCACACTGGTCAAAATGGCCATCATCAAAAAGTCTACCAATAATAAATGCTAGAGAGGGTGTGGATAAGAGGGAACCTTCCTACACTGCTGGTGGGAATGTAGATTGGTGCAGCCACTATGAAGGTTTCTTAAAAAACTAGAGTTGAAGGTTTCTTAAAAGACTAAAAATAGAGTTACCATATGATCCAGCAATCTCGCTGTAGTACATATATCTGGAAAAGATGAAAACTCTAATTTGAGAAGATATATGCGCCCCCAGTGTTCAAAGCTATACTATTTACAATAGCCAGGACATGGAAGTGGACCTAAATGTCCAGTGACAGATGAATGGATAAAGAAGATGCTATGTGCACGAACACACAAACAGTGGCATATTGTGAAAGTGAAGTTGCTCAGTCGTGTCCGACTCTTTGCAACCCCATGGACTGTTGCCTACCAGGCTCCTCCATCCATGGGATTCTCCAGGCAAGAGTACTGGAGTGGGTTGCCATTTCCTTCACTTAACCATTAAAAATAATTAAATAATGCCATGTTGGCAACATGGATGGGCCTAAGGATTATCACACTAAGCGAAGTAGGTCAAACAGAGAAAGGCAAGTACCACATGGTATCATCTATGTGTAGAAGCTAAAAATAATGATACAAATGAACTTATCTACAAAACAGAAATAGAGTCACAGATGTGGAAAAAAAACTTACAATTACCAAAGGGGAAAGGTGGGGAGGGATATATTGGAAATTTGGGATTAAAAGACACACACTAGTTTATACAAAATAAATAAAGGCCTACTGCATAGCACAGAGAATTATATTCAATATCTTGTAATAGCCTTTAATGGAAAAGAATCTGAAAATAATATATATGTATGTGTGTCTGTATGTGTGTGTATATACACACATATGTCAAAATATACTACCACTATGATACTAATGAAATTATGAAATTGCTTTTGTGAGATCTGATTGCTGCTTGTTATTCATGTTTTCTGATAAGACCTTTAGGAAGACATTACAAGCATAGATGTCAGAGGTTATGATTTTTAGCTAGACCTCTTACTAGTCATTACATTGGCCAAGTTACTTAATCATTCTGTGCCTCAGTTTCTTTCTATGTAAAATGGAAATAATAAGTATCTAATAGATTGTGGAAATAGAATGAGTTAATACATGAAACAAAGATAGTTCCTAGCATGTAGTTTATGCATTAGATATATTTGCTGTTGTCTGTTGTAACCAAATCATTGATTTACCAAGAGGAAAAAAAAAACTTTTTAAAGAACAGTTTTCTATTAAGTATAGACTCTGAAAGATTTTAGTGGGCTTTACTATTGCCAATATATACTCTCCCTTCCTGTGTATCTCACTATTTAACTTGAAGAAAATACCACATTCTCTATCGAAACTATCATAAAATAATTTAAATATTCATAAGAACTATACTTGGCAGTAATTACCACCTGATACTGTGCTTTGCTGAATACACCAAATAGAACAATTTGAAATGAAGATGGTCCTTCAAATATTACAAATTATCCATTATGGGAAATAATTGGTGAGCAGAGATGGACTGGATGGTTTCAATTGTGGCTAAGAATAAATCTGTTACTGTATTAGAGCCAAAGATTATTTACCAATGTTGTATTGATACAAATAATATGATGCTTGTGTATATATATAGATCTAGTGATTCTAAGATTAATTATTACATTTCTGAAATTTATTAAATATGAAATAAAACAAGTGAACTCTACCTCTATATTTTCCAGAGTAATAAGCAGAGATGAAATTAAGTCATTTATAATTGAATGATAATACAGATCTATTATTTATATAGGCTTAATGGGGCATTATATTGGCTTTCATTCTCTGAGATACAAGACTCTTAAGGACTGTTTCAGTGATGAAATATTTAACCAAAAGGTCTTTGGGGGAAATGAGGACATTTTAATATCATAAAGAAAAAATTCTATAAGCTATGCAAAACTTACTTGAGTGTGGGACTGCTTTATGTTTATTGACTAAATAAGTACATTTTCAGAGATTATTATTATTACTATTTAGCCCAAAGTAGTATTTTGCTGTAAGCTGAAGTCCATGGGGTCACAAAGAGTTGGACATGACTGAGCGACTCAACTGAACTGAATGATTAAAATAAAAAAATTTTGTGTCATAAGTTACTTCTAATAAAACTTGAGTTGATAGCTTTTATTGAAACTGTAAAATTATTGGCGAGATTGGAGATATCTGAGGGAATATCTCGATTAGTAGCCACAATTTGGGCATATTTAAGTTTTTCCAATGATTTTTCAACAAAGATTTCAAATACACAGAAATATTGAAAGAATGGTTCAGTGAACACACATACATTGACCTCACAGATTCTATAATTAATAACTTGCTATATTTGCTTTATCACATATCTATCTTTGCAATTATCTATGTTTATATCTATCTTTGTGTAGTTTAGTCAGTGAGTCATGTCCAGGTCTTTTGAGACCCCTTGGATTATAGCCCATCAGACTCCTCTGTCCAGGGGATTCTCCAGGCAAGAACAGTGGAGTGGGTTGTCATTTCCTTCTCCAGGGGATCTTCCTGACCCAGGGATTGAACCACAGTCTCCTGCATTGGCAGGTGGATTCTTTACCACTGAGTTACCAGGGAAATCCTCACCTATCTTTATTTTGATGTATCTCAAAATAACTTGCAGAAATCAAGCTGTACACATGTACACTTTGCTTCTAAATGTTTTAGCATACATAACATCAACCAGAATTCAATAACTGTATGTGAATTTGAGGCGGGGGGTGGTAACAAGGAGATACTACCAGTCCATTCTGAAGGAGATCAGTCCTGGGTGTTCATTGGAAGGACTTATGCTGAAGCTGAAATTCCAATAGTTTGGCCACCTCATGTGAAGAGTTGACTCATTGGAAAAGACCCTGATGCTGGGAGGGACTGGGGGCAGGAAGAGAAGGGGTGACAGAGGATGAGATGGCTGGATGGCATTACTGACTCGATGGACATGAGTTTGGGTAAACTCCAGAAGTTGGTGATGAACATGGAGGCCTGGCATGCTGCGATTCATGAGGTCACAAAGAGTTGGACCTGACTGAGTGACTGAACTGAATTGAACTGAACTTTACATACCATGAAATATACAAATCTAAAGTATAACATTCCATGAGTTATTGGGGATATGTGTATTTTTGATTCACACAAATATTCAACACACATTAAGGAAAATATATATTGAGGGTATATTTTCAGAGAATCGGGACTATAAACCTGAGCAGCACTTTCTCATAGAGAAAAAACTATAACAATGTAAAAATGTCTTTAAAATGGACCTCTGGGAATGTAATTATTTGTTTATCCAATTTTCCAAATAACTTTCAATTCAAACTATAAGACACATATTTTTAAGTGGCGACAAAAGTAATCTTTACAAACAATCTAATTATATTACTTTAGCCTTTTCCTTATTCAGCTGATATAACACAGGAAGCATGATTTGACACATCATATACATGAAGCTCTACATTATACAAAATGCACAAAGGAAAAAAAAATGCCACATATATTGATTTGCAGTATACATGTGTCAAATGCTATTACTTGACATTATACAGCTACAGTCTGAGACACTGTGAGAGTGTGTGTGTGTACATGCGTGTGCACAGTCATAGTCTCAAGGAAATGAGAGTTAGAGCATGTATAAAGTTTTATAAATACTCCAGTGTGTTCAAATAATAATAAGAGAGAGAAGATATCCTAGAAAATCATCCACATAATTTATCATTGTATAACAACCACCACAGCCATAACACTCTGAGTATTAATTCTCATGTTGAAGCTAAAATTGCTGTAATTTTTTTTCCTTGTAATTTGTTTCCCTGGAAAAGTGTAACTCAAAGGAGCATCTGCTCTATAGTCCTTTTCCCTATTGACCACTCTTTCCCATCATATTATAATTGGGTTCACAAAACTCAGGATCACCAACAATCTGGCCAATGGTCACAAGTGAATCATTGATTTAAAAATTCTCTCCCCGATAGACCAGTATTTAGAATAAATTGTTAAAATTAACACATATCATAATATATCCCCAGACTTTTATAAAGATATTATGTTCTTCTTAAGATATTTAAATAATGTCACTCACATAAATGTACTTGGAGATGNAGTAGAACTTGAGAAGAAGAGAAGATGGTGAAAAGAAGAAGTAGAAAAAGAAAAAGAAGTTGAGAAGCAGAAGAAGAAGAAGGTCAGAAGACGAAGAAGAAAGTGCCAAGAAGAAGAAGAAGGTGAGAAAATGAAGAAGAAAAGGATGAACAAGAAGGAGAAAAGGAATAACAAGCAGAAGGTGAAAAGAAGAAGAATAAATGAGAAGAAAACGAAGTTGAGAGGAAGAAGAAGAAGAAGAAGAAGAACAAGAAGAAGAAGGGAAGAAGAAGAACAAGAAGAAC
>SJYW01016377.1:563719-578561 GCA_006410735.1 Raphicerus campestris | reverse complement strand
AGCTAAAAAGCCTCTTGATGAAAGTGAAAGAGGAGAGCGAAAAATTTGGCTTAAAGCTCAACATTCACAAAAAACAAAAATCATGGCATCCGGTCCCATCACTTCATGGGAAATAGATAGGGAAACACTGGAAAGAGTGTCAGACTTTATTTTTGGGCTTCAAAATCACTGCAGATGGTGACTGCAGCCATGAATTAAAAGACAGTTACTCCTTGGAAGAAATTCATGACCAACATAGATAGTATTTTCAAAAGCAGAGACATTACTTTGCCGACTAAAGTCCATCTAGTCAAGGCTATGGTTTTTCCTGTAGTCATGTATGGATGTGAGAGTTGGACTGTTAAGAAGACTGAGCACCGAAGAATTGATGCTTTTGAACTGTGGGGTTGGAGAAGACTCTTGAGAGTCCCTTGGACTGCAAGGAGATCCAACTACAAGGAGATGTTTACAACTGCTTTTTTCATTAACTACTGAAACTTGGATGTAACCAAAATGTTTTTCAGTAGGTGAGTGGATAAATTGTAGTTCACCTAGAAAAGTGAATACTTTTCAGTTATAATTGGAAATGAGACACCAACCCATGAAAATAAATAGAGGAAACTTAAATGTGTATGATTAAGTGAAAGAGGATAATCTTAAAAGGTACATACTGTATGATTCCACCTGTATGACATTCTGAAAGACAAATATGTGTGATCAGTGAAAAGCTGAATGATAGCCCATGGTTAGGAAGGAGGGAGGTGATGACAAACTGAAATAACAATGAAGCAATCACAGTTCAGGCATACAAAAATGCGGTTGAATGTCCATTTAATTTCTGGTCTCAGAACTGTCTCTGCACCACTGAAAACTTGAACCTTCTTTGAACTGGACCAGATCCAAGGATACTACCAGCCCTATTCAGAATAAAACCTGCCAGCTCCAACATTATGGTTTCAAGGACTACCTCTGTAATTGTGTAACCATTTCAGAATCCAATCAATACTTACTGAACTCCCTTGCTTCTTTCAAGTTCCAATCATAATTCTTGGCAATAGTTCCTATAACTAACTGTAACCTTGCTGTTTTTGCCTTTGCAGGCCTTTCCCATTTCATAGTTCAATAGATTTCAATTCAAGTGTTTCCTGAATCTGTGCCTTCCAGGCTGCTGTCCTATCAAACCCCAAATAAACACCCTTTTGTTTCCATCAGAAACGCCTTATAGCTCAGCTGGTAAAGAATCCACCTGCAATGCAAGAGACTCCAGTTTGATTCCTGGGTCAGGAAGATCCCCTAGAGAAAGGACAGGTGACCCATTCCAGTATTCTTGGGCTTCCATTGTGGCTTAGTTGGTAAAGAATCCATCAGCAGTGTGAGAGACATGGATTCGATCACTGGATTAGGAAGATACCCTAGAGAGGGGAAAGGCTACCCACTTCAGTATTATGGCCTGGAGAATTCCATGGACAGTCCATGGGGTTGCAAAGAGTTGGACCCGACTGAGTGATTTTCACTTTCCATTTCTGAAATTTTGGTTGACCCAGGTATGAAGACAGTAGAACACTGGGAATTTTTTTTTTAAGTTTTTAATTGTAGGATAATTGCTCTACAATATTGTGTTGGTTTCTGCTGTACAACAATGTGAATCAGTTATAGGTAACATGTACCCCCTCCCTGTTGTGCCTCCCTCCCGCCACCACCTCCATCCTACCACTCTGCTGCTGCTGCGAAGCCACTTCAGTCATGTCCGACTCCGCGACCCCATAGACGGCAGCCCACCAGGCTCCCCCATCCCTGGGATTCTCCAGGCAAGAACACTGGAGTGGGTTGCCATTACCTTCTCCAAAGCATGAAAGTGAAAAGTGAAAAGGAAGTCATTTGGTCGTGTCCGACTTTTTGTGATGCTATGGACTGCAGCCTACCAGGCTCCTCCATCCATGGAATTTTCTAGGCAAGAAGTCATTACAAACTGAGCTGAGCTCCCTATGCTATACAGCAGCTTCCCACTAGCTAGCTGGCTATTTTACACACAGTAGTGTCTACATGTCAATGCTACTCTCTCATTTCATCCCACTCTCCTTCCTCCACTGTGTCCACAAGTACATTCTCTACAGCTGCATCTCTGTTTCTGCCCTGCAGTTAGTTTCATCAGTACCACTTATCCAGATTCCATATCTGTGTGTGTGTTACTATATGATAATTGTTTTTCTTTCTGACTTACCTCACTCTGTATGAAAGACTCTAGGTTCATCCACTTCACTGCAACTGACTCAGTTTTCTTCCTTTTTATGGGTAATATTCCATTGTATATATGTACCACAACATTATCGATTAATCTGATGATGGAAATCTAGGTTGCTTCCATGTTCTGATTATTGTAAATAGCTCTGCAATGAACACTAGGGTACATGTGCTTTTTTAAATTATGGTGTTCTCAGGGTATATGGCCTGTAGTGGGATTGCTGGGTCATAGGGTAGTTCTATTTCTATTTTTTTCTAAGGAATCTCCATAGTGTTCTCCATAGTAGCTGTATAAATTTAAATTATCACCAATATTTTTTAAGACATTGAAACTACTCTATATGATGCTACAAGTATGAATACAAGCTATTATACATTTCTCCAAAGGCAAAGAATTTACAACACCAGGAGGGAACCCTTATGCATAGTATGGACCTTGGATGATTACGATTTGTCAGTGTATGTTCACCAGCTGTAACAATTACACCACTTTGGTGGAAGATGTCAATAGTGGGGAACACTATGCATGTGTGGAGGCAGAGGGTATATGAGAAATCTCTTTCTCTCAATTTTCCTTTATAACCAAAAAATGTTCTAAAAAATAGTCTCTCTCTCTCTCTCTCTCTCTCTCTTTCTCTCTCTCTCTCTCTATATATATATATGTATGTATGTCAATGAGAATTAACTATTTTTATAGGCATCAATGTGGATGAATCAAAAACATGATACTGAGTAAAAAAAAAAAGCCACATAAGTTTCAAAATCACCAAACTAATCAAATTATTATTAAAAGCACAGTATGATAAATTTGGAGAAGGAAATGGCAACCCACTCCAGTATTCTTTCCTGGAGAATCTCTTGGAAAGGAGCCTGGCATGCTACAGTCCATGGGGTCACAAAGTCTGGTAAACTTTCAGGGGGTTGCCATATTTTGATAATACAAAAAGTTTTCTGGTGACTGTCAGTGCTCTATTTCTTTACCATGGTGATGGTTTAATGCTTGCATTCACTTTGTAAGTATTTATCAATATACACACTAATGAATTATGTATTTTTATAGGCACATTACAATTTATTTAACATGATAATTATTTTTATATTTCATTGGACTTATGAGATTTTTAAATAATTTAATTTCAAAAAGAATTGTATCTCTATTTCTCCTTTCAATAGAATTCCACCACTATCTTTCTTGATTGTTTTTACTTTCAAATTTGTAGACGACTATGCATATTAACTTTCTTTTCAAGATTCCACTGCACTGAAATGGCAACTGAACCCTAGAGCTATATCAGTAAAGAGTAGCTGAGGGTTACTTTCTCTGTTTGGATCTTGATATTATAATTTAAAAAAAAAAGTATTTCAAGAATGTATAAGAATTTTTTTTTCAATTTTCTCATTTTATTCCAGGGTATATTTTAGAAAACATAACTGTCTCAGACACTAAAGAAATCAATATAATTTGCATGCATGACTTTTTAAAATAGTGAAACTGATCAAGAAAATAAAGAATGTGGTTAGTTAATATTACAAATCAGGCTTGAAAATTTTGGATGATAAAGAATTCATGATTAAAAAATAAGAATTGATAGAAAATACAGTCTAAACTGAAGTAAGTGGAATCATTTAAATACCTGGTTGTAGGGTAAGATAGTTCATTGTGATTACAAGTAGACTTGGAAATGCTGGAGTAAATATCACAATCTAGTAGGTAAAGGAGAAGGAAATGGCACCCCACTCCAGTACTCTTGCCTGAAAAATCCTGTAGGTGGAGAAGCTTGGTAGCCTGTAGTCCATGGGGTCGCAAAGAGTCGATATGACCGAGTGACTTCACTTCCACTTTTGCTTTTCAAACTTTGGAGAAGGAAATGTTAACCCACTCCAGTGTTCTTGCCTGGAGAATCCCAGGGACAGGGGAGCCAGGTGGGCTGCCAACTCTGGGGTCCAACCGCAGAGTCAGACACGACTGAAGCTACTTAGCAGCAGCAGTAGCAGTAGGTAAAAAAGAAAACAGGCTAAGAAATTGATTGATACAGAAGTAAAAAGTGAAAATCATATATTGCGGTCCATTGGTCTCACCTATATTTAAATAAAGGACCAAAATATTAACACTAGAATAATATGCAGAAGAAAAAGAAATCTCCAAGGAAAAATAGAACCAAGTTTACTCAGTTTTAAGAAGTACAAGTTTTGTGTTTTCAAAAATGAATTTGAATGCTAAACTTACTATTGTAAAAACTTAAAAGACAGAAAAAATTCATAATGAACTTATTTACAACCTATATATGTATAGGTTGTATATATATGTAAATGCATACGTATAATATTGATTCCCCAGAGGGCTGAACAATTTAAGCCAAATGGTCAAGGCTTGCAATCAACCCTCTGGAGAGAAATAATCAATAGCCCAGCTTCTTCCTATAAAATTGTAACTTCAATTAACATGATTCTGTTCACAGAAAGGAATGGATAAGAACAAACACTTCATTTAATAGCGTGGGTTTTGTTGACATCTAAGCTGACAACAAGTGTGTAACTAAGATAATATTTGTAATTCCTTTATAATTTCCATCACTGATGTACAATTCCCTAGGTTCTTATCCCCTCCAGAAAATAATTGACTAGTGAAAGATTATCTTTTTTCCTGACAATACACATTTTGGGTTCTGGTTTGCTAATAAGATATGTACCATAAAGAATTCTTACCAACCTGTAAAGAGGCTTTGAGAGGTATCAATTATTAAATTTCAGGTATACTTCTATCTTTACAAAGCAAAAAAATAATGTTAGAAAAGATATTTCTTAGAAAATCTCAACAAATATCTTTTATATTTTACATTAGGCAAAATTTGCATATGTATGGACATTTATCATAGAGACATCCATGTGTTATATTTCAATACATTTAAAATTAATTACTGGAGCTTAAATAAATAGATATATTTATTTACATTCTGCCTTAAAAATCTTGAGATGAGTTTTTCTGGCTTATATTCTTGGAAATTACTATTTTGCTTGTTTCATTCAGTCTTACAGAAAGATTTCCTTAAGTCCTCAAGTATTCTTGTATGTGTCTGATAGGAGTTTTAAGAAATGATCGTTAATAGTTTTATCTCTGCCACATATGAATTCGTATTAACTTCAAAGGAAGCCAGTTTACATATAGAAAAGATAAGTATACAGAGGGAGCAGAAATCAGCCCCTCAGAACTCAGATAAATGGTAACTTTCAAGTTAATTCTGAACCACAAAAGCTAGTTAAGTCGTGGTATATCAAATACAGAGAAGAAGAAAATCTGCATCACATATAAATTTTTTCTTCCTAGCTACTGCTACATCTGCTAGAAATTGCCATTATAGCACCTTTGAGAGGATTTATTCAACAACAGTACTAATCTCCATGGAAATTTAATAACAAGAGTCTATTTTATCTCTGTGAGGTAGCCATCTTACTCAGCCTCTAGGTCCTTTCAAACGGACACTTTTTAGCTTATTCTTAACTACCCCAGAAAAAGCTGTTGAGTACCTACTTAGTAGTAGGGCAGTGAATAGCACTTGAAGGGTCCTAAAGCAACATTAGCTTAACGGTGATCAAATAAACAAATGAATGAACAAAGAGAAAGCTTTTTACTTTGAGAGTGCTAATGACAAGTCAAAGATCAATCAGCCAGAAATCTAACCTGCCGAGTTTATAGTCTGGCTGACTGGATGTGAACACCCATGGCCGGTTCAATGTCAATGTATGGCAAAAACCACTACAATATTGTAAAGTAATTAGCCTCCAATTAAAATAAATAAATTTTTTTTTAAATGGATTTGTTCTCGATAGAAACCTCGGGAAGTTCAGAGAAGAGAGAGCTCACTTCGAGTTCTGAGGTTCAAAGAAGACTTCATGGAAGATGCAGAATTTAAGATTAGCTTTGCTGTTGACAAGATTCAGGCTATGTGGAAAAAGAATAAATAGAATGTTGTGCAATGAGAGAACCATGAACAAAATCAGGGAAGTCAGGAAGAATAGAAAAGAAATTCCAAATAAATGATTCAGTTTGGCCAGAACACAGGTTGGCCATGAGAAGCAAAAGAAATAAAATAAAGATAAATATTTACCCACAGATAAATAAGATTACGTCTTACACA
This sequence comes from Raphicerus campestris, assembly GCA_006410735.1. Classification (NCBI taxonomy): domain Eukaryota; kingdom Metazoa; phylum Chordata; class Mammalia; order Artiodactyla; family Bovidae; genus Raphicerus; species Raphicerus campestris. The sequence continues at coordinate 572,205 of SJYW01016377.1, read as the reverse complement.
TTATACTGAAGGGTGGAATTTTCTTATGTAATCAACAGAGAACACTCAAAATTTGAGAGTTGAGGATAGATGGAGACTGACAGAAAATAAGCTTCTATTGCTATGAAGTTTATATTTTAAGTAAGGGGTATTTTAATGCTGTAACATCTAATTGCAAAATATGAAATCTGTTTTTTAAGGCAACTCTCAATTTACTGCAATTTCCTCATAAGAGACAAGATGAAGAAAGAAGAAGGAAAAAAAAAATCAAAACTAAAAGTCTAGTGATCAGGACTCTGACTTAATCTCAGTTCTGGGACACTGAATAAGTGAATAGAATCACTCTGGATCCCAAAACAGAACTTATAAATTAAGGGATTAAGCAACAACCCCCCTTTTTTCAATAACAGATGCAATTTTCAAAATTCTGTCATTATTTAAAACATCTTCTTGCTTTGACTCTGACGTTTGTCAAAAGTTATTCTAGAAATTCTGAGACAAATTGTGAAATATGCCAAGGTTAACTAGGAACTTTAGGATCCTTATTTTTACATTCTATTGAGTTCATATTGACAGAGTTTTAAACAATATATCTTATTACTTACAATCAGATAATCTTAAACAATACCCGAATGGCTGATATTTTAAAATGCTGTTTAAAATAAAATTTTATACAAGTATATGTTAATATACATATATACATTTTATGTCTTCACATACATTCATTTATGCAAATATAGTTTGTTTATAGTATTGGAAGAATGTCCCAGTGGACTTTTTCTCTATGGACTTTTTAATGACAAAAAATAAAACTAAACAAAAAATAAATAAATATACACACACATATAACTGATCCTTGAACAGTTTTTCAATAAATAAATTGGAAAAATTATAAAAACATGAAAAAACTCAGACTGAGTAAGTATGTCATGAATGTATAAAATATATGAAAGCAAATACTAGTCTTCTCATGCAGATATAAAGTGACTGATGCATGGCATAAAATCAATGATATGTTAGTTTTCTCACTGTTTTACATCTTTGTTTTCAAATAATTATATTACTATATAACATGTCTCTTTCTTGTAATTGGAGAAAATGTCCATCAGTTTATCACCAAGGGGAAGAGGTATAAAAAAGGTAATATTGTTTCCAATACTGTATATGAATGATTGTACCAGTCAGTCAGGTCAGTCGCTGAGTCATGTCCAATTCTTTGAGATCCCATGGACTGCAGCATGCCAGGATTCCCTGTCCTTCACCAACTCCTGGGGCTTACTCAAACCCATGTCCATTGAGTCAGTGATGCCATCCAATCATCTCATCCTCTGTCATCCCCTTCTCTGCCTGCTTTTAATCATTCCCAGCATCAGGGTCTATTCAAATGAATCAGTTCACATCAAGTGGCAAAAGTATTAGACTTTCAGCTTGAGCATCAGTCTTTCCAATGAATATCCAGGACTGATTTCATTTAGGATGAACTGGTTGGATCTCCTTGCAGTCCAAGGGACTCTAAGAGTCTTCTCCAAGACCACAGTTCAAAAGCATTAATTCTTCAGTGCTCAACTTGCTTTATAGTCCAATTCTCATCCATACATGGCTACTGGAAAAACCATAGCCTTGACCAGAAAGATCTCTGTCAGCAAAGTAATGTCTCTGCTTTTTAATATGCTATCTAGGTTGGTCACAGCTTTTCTTCCAAGGAGCAAGCATCTTTTAAATTCATTTCTGTAGTCACCATCTGCAGTCATTTTGGAGCCTCAAAAAATAAATTCTCTCACTGTTTTCATTGTTTCTCCATCTATTTCTCATGAAGTGATGGGACCAGATGCTATGATCTTAGTTTTCTGAATGTTGAGCTTTAAGGCAGCTTTTTCATTCTCTTTCACTTTCATCAAGAGTTCTTTAGTTCTTCGTTTTCTGCCATAAGTGTGGTATCAGCTGCATATATGAGTTTACTGATATTTCTCCCTGAAATCTTGATTCCAGCTTACACTTCATCCAGCCCAGCATTTCACATGATGTACTCTGCATATAGGTTAAATAAGCAAGGTGACAATATATAGCCTTGACGTACTCCTTTCACAGTTTGGACCCAGTCTGTTGTTCCATGCCCAGTTCTAACTGTTGCTTCTTGACCTGCATACAGAATTCTCAGGAGGCAAGTCAGGTGGTCTGCTGCTCCCATCTCTTGAAGAATTTTCCACAGTTTATTGTGATCCACACAGTCAAAGGCTTGGGCATAGTCAATAAACCAATGTTTTGCTGGAACTCTCTTACTTTTTTGATAATCCAACAGATGTTGGCAATTTGATCTCTGTTTCCTCTGACTTTTAAATCCAGCTTGAACATCTGGAAGTTTAAAGTTCATGTACTGTTCAAGTCTGCCTTGGAAATCTTTAAACATTACTTTGCTAGAATATAAGTTGATTGCAATTGTGCAGTGGTTTCAACATGTGTGGCATTCCCTTTCTTTGAGATTGGCATGAAAACTGACCGTTTCAATTCCTGTCGCCACTGCTGTATTTTCCAACTTTCCTGGCATATTGAGTGCAGCATATTAAAAGCATCACCCTTTAGGATTTGAAATAGCTCAACTGGAATTCCATCACCTCCACTAGCTTGAATTCCATCACCTCCACTAGCTTTGTTTGTGATGGTGCTTCCAAAGGCCCACTTGACTTTGCATTCCAAGATGTCTGGTTCCAGGTGAGTGATCACACCATTGTGGTTATCTGAGTCATAAAGATCTTTTTTATATAATTCTCCTCTGTATTCTTGCCACCTCTTCTTAATATATTCTACTTCTATTAGGTCCATACCATTTCTGTCCTTTATTGTGCCCATATTTGTATGAAATGCTCCCTTGGTATCTCCAATTTTCTTGAAGAGATCTCTAGTCCTTCCCATTCTATTGTTTTCCTCTGCTGCTGCTACTGCTGCTAAGTCGCTTCAGTTGTGTCTGACTCTGTGCAACCCCATAGATGGCAGCCTGCCAGGCTCCTCCATCCCTGGGATTTTCTAGGCAAGAACACCAGAGTGGGTTGCCATTTCCCTTTCCTCTATTTATTTGCATTGATCACTAAGGAAGGCTTTCTTTTCTCTAGTTGCTATTCTTTGGAACTCTGCATTCAAATGGGTATATCTTTCCTTTTCTCCTTTGCCTTTAGCTTCTCTTCTTTCCTCCATAGACAACATTATAATAATTGCAATGACTGTAAAACTGTATGTGGTAAAGATGTTATGATATGTACATATATAAGCTCAGTTATCATGAAGCAATTAAATCAATTACAATAGGCTACCATAAACCAACCACATTGCTGATTCTTTATCAATGCATGGATTTTTATAATTGAAAATAAATATAAATTTATTTTTCAATTTCCTTTTTCTTTTTTCATATTGAGTATAATACATATAGCATCTATTGTTTTTTATTGTATAAAATCTTACTGATAAAGGTACTGAAAAAGAATCCATCTTATAAAGAGACAAAATAAAATTATGGTGTCACTACAGTACAGAACTACAAGAGCTTTTCTCTTATGATTTTCCTAACACTTTCTCTGGCTTATTTCATTGTAAGAATATAGTATACAATATATATAACATAGAAAATATGTGTTAGCTGACCACTTATGTTAGTGGTAAGGCTTCCAGACAACAACAAACTATTGTTAGTAAAAGCCGCTCAGTCATGTCCAACTCTTTGAGATGCCAGGGAGTATACAGTCCATGGAATTCTCCAGGCAGATTCTGTACCAGCTGAGCCACAAAGGAAGACCAAGAATACTGGACTAGGTAGCCTATCCCTTCTCCAGAGGAACTTCCTGACCCAGGAATCGAACCAGTGTCTCCAGCATTTCAGGCTGATTCTTTACCAACTGAGCTTTAGGTAAATTTTGAGGGGTTCAAAAATTAAAAAGCAAATTTCTGAGTGCATGGCAGTCTGTGCTTTTAAACCCGCAACCCTTCTTAAGGGCCAACTGTATTATGTTTAACAATGTCAGAAATCTTTTTCTTGAGATGTTTTTTATTGATTAGAAGTGATAAACTGAAAATATTTGAGAAATGATCTTTCTCACTTGGTTACTTGTTAGAAATTAGGAGGTTTTTTAATTACCTTGAATGTGTCTGATTGTCTTCCCAGGTGGGACTAGTGGTAAAGCAACTGCCTGCCAATGCAGGAGACATAAGAGGCTCAGGTTTGATCCCCAGGTGAGGAAGATGCCCTGGAGGAGGGCATGGCAACCCACTCCTGTATTCTTGCCTGGAGAATCCCATGCACAGAGGAGCCTGGTAGGCTACAGTCCACAGGGTCACAAAGAGTCAGATAAGACTGAAGTGACTTACCATGCACATACATGTCTGGTTACTTTGTACAGAATCTTTGGTACAGAATTTCTCATGTCAAGTTACAAAATTCTTGGAAATCAGTATGAAGACTAAAGGTCCTTAGGATGATACTTGATTACATGTATTTCAGCAAGCCCATACATTAGTCTGTAATAACAGAACAGCTTCTTGACTTAGAATACTCATGACCTGAATCTTCAGGGCAGTTCACCTAAAAATTGTCATTACTCTACGGCTCTCTTAAACGCCTAATACCTACTTATGGACATCGTCAGTGTTGAAGAGTTTCAAGGATCAAGAAGCCATCCTCCTTTGATACATTTACCATTTTGAGTAAGAAGTTATTTCCAGTCCTATTCTGACACTTAAATTTCATTTAAAATCACCATATATTACATTTTTATCTTAATTTCCCCTTTCTTAACAAAATGAGTAAAATAATTTCTGACTGAAGAGCTAAATAAAAGGTTCAGCAATTTTCTGTTATTTCCTTCTCATGTCAGCTCAGAGACATACACTGAGAAAATCCCTGAATCTATCAGGTTCTCTGTTTTTTAAACTGTGAAATGGGCAGAGTGAGCTTGACTTGCTTCCAAAGTACCTCCTGTGGAATTTACTTATTCATTATGATTCATTAAACTTCGCTTCCAAAATATAACACATCATAAAATGTAAAATATTATTATTAAATATTCACAATGAGTTTTTTTTCCCTCTGACATTATTATCATGCTGCTCAAACAGATGCTAATAATGTAAACTCTGTGGGAAACAATTTCAATTATTCATGGCAATAATGTCCATAATGTGTTGTTGGTGGATATGCTGGGCAACGCATTTTCACCTATTCAGTGTGATGGCTTCTGACAAAACCTCCCTTTCCAGGTAATATGAAATAAGATGCTTTAGGAAACTATTTATTTTAACAGCTCTCCATCTCATAAACAACTTTATAGGAAAGTTTCTGCAATCTGTGTCAAACTTCTTGTCTTCAGGGAGGCCAATTCACCTACATCAAACCTTCATATTCTCAAATGAATGGGAAAGATTGGGAGGTGAGTGGGCTGTGCAGAGAAGGAAAAAGAAAGTGGCATAAATCAAGACAGATAAGTCAAACATATCCTAACAGGGATGAACACAGAAAGCTATACCAAGGAAATGAAATATGCACTAAATTGGCAATTTATTACTTCCAGAAAGAACCTTCTGAATTCTGAAATTGTGAACAAAAAACTGGCATTAGAACTATGCCATACATTTTACATAAAAGTGAAGATGTTATGAATAATCAAAATGGGGCCAAAAATAGAAAAAGGATTAATAAATGAGTAAATGTGCATATAAATACAAACTTCATATACCTGGAAAATTATTTGTGAAATTCTTCATAATTTAGTGTTTCCTAGATAAGTATTATTGATTATATGTGTAAAAACATTAATTGTACCAGAGACACATTTTTGATAAATATATTTCATTGGGCCCAGAGATCCTTATTTGTAGAGTGAGCCCAGGTTTCTACTGTAATACATACTTGGAAGGTCATGAGTAAGACAGTTAATCATATACTTTGGTGAAAGATCCAAGGAGTCAAAGGTGTTGATTGCTTCAACTATTTCCTTAAGGTTCACCATTTGGAAGACACTTTTAAATGAAATCCAATTTTAATATCATTCCTTTGAATAAAGACAGAGCTGTTGACTCCAAAACTCACTGTTCTTTCACAAACTGCTATTAAAAGCCACTTAGAAGATAGTGGTTATCCAGACTGTGGATAGTGGTTATCTAGCAAGACTCAGTGATCTTGCTTCTTAGAATTATTGAAAAACAAACATTTATGTAACCAGCTGTTTATAGCAAGATTATTTATCATGGTAAACTCAGGAAGTAGTCAGAGTTTTAGGACAGCTAATGAGAATATTATGCAACTATAAATTCAACAACTATGAAACCGTGAATAACTACTGAAAGTAGTACTTTTAAAATAATATATACACTTTAAAAATTATAAACTTTCAAGTATCATCATAAAAATAATGAAGTAAAACTAGATTCTGTTTTGAAATTATAAAACTATGAATAGATTTCAGCTTCTGTGATGTTTCAGTTTTAATTCTTGTGTTTACCAGAAAATAAAATCAAAGCATTAAGGACCTACTTAAGCCACTAGCACACTGGAATAAACACATTTTTATTATTTAAGATAGACATGTTCGATAGCAGAGTAGAAAAAAATATAAAAGCTAATTATCTATTGAGCACCGAGTGTGTCCTAGACACAAAACTCATTTAAATGATTCATATCTCATTTAACCTTCACAACAAATTTAAAAGATAGTTGCTGGTCCTCTCTCTTACATATAAGAAAATTAATACTAAAAGGCCCAAAACAACATGCTTGATGTCCCAGAAGTAGCAGAAGAAAGAAAATTAATACTAAAGGCCCAAAACAACATGCTTGATGTCCCCTGACTCATATTTTCCACATCATCCACATTTTCTCCATTCAGATATGTGGGAATGGCTGGGAAGTGTAATTTTAGTTGGCATATGCAGGGGAATTCTGGCCAGATGGTCAGTTGAGGAGCAAGATGAGTCACGGAACCACCAAATCTTGGAAGGGGAAGTGATAGGGTAAAGAGGTGATGCCAAAGGTACTTTTTTACTAACTCAGAATTATATTTGTTCCCCAGATTTCACATCTTTTGTTTGCTGTGAAAGAAAATATCCAATATTATACAAAATTAAAGTAGGCATTTTAATTCACAAGTAGCTTGATTCATCTGGGACCCCTCTTCTCTCCTGGGAAGAAAAGTGCATCAAGTTCAAATTAATTATACTAGCTGATGTCTCAAAGCGAACATTTGATATAATACCTGCTGATATTTTAGGGCCAATTGCTTGGCAATAAGAGGGTATAGAAAATAAAAAAAGAGATAAAATGAAGTTATACAAGATAGAAATATAATCTCTAAAAGTGAGAGTTTGCAAATACTTAGGACTCCACATTACACAATTACAAAATATTATCCATAGAGAATAATAAAGATTATCTTCACTGAATTAACAAAAAAAATATTAGGTACATCAATACCATTAAATCCCCTTTCCTGATCTCCGTGGAAATGGGAAACTTTATCCTCCCTGAGTGTAAGAAAGACGAAAGGAGAAAAATGGAAAAAAAAAAAAAAAAGGAAAAGTTTGCAACACTGAGAGGAGTCATCAAATTGAGCCAAAACATTCCTTGGTGAGAGAGAATAATAGGTGCTTGACGTGATGAGACACATATGTGAGTCAGACTATCCAGAGGTCCTCTGACCACACTGGTCATGACTGAGGCATCTGTTCATCAGGCTGGTGTAATCCAGATCTGGTATTCTCTGGAGACACAGGAATAAAGGTGCCTGGTGCCTAGGGATGGATTTCTCAAGTTACAGTAAACAGGTACTGCTTTGAATTGCCACAATCAAAGCAAGACTAAGAGTTTAATCAACCTCCTCGAGGCTTTTGAGTGTTTCCTTAGCTCATTCTTTCTTCAAGGTACCTTCAAGCAGCACTATGGAGTAAGACTGGATAAATGAAAACATATCCAAATCATATCATCAATAAAAGCATCATAGTTACATAAGTATACATACAGAGATAAACAGGATCTTAAAAAGATATAAGTATAAATGGAAGTAGTGTCTAAAAGCAAAATAATGTTTTCAAGTATACTAATTAAGTCCTTATTTATAATTCTCTTTTGGAGGATAGCCATTGAAACCTTGTAAATACCCTATATCTTAATTTTAATTATGTGTCTTAATATATTGCTCAATTTGTATGAATGGAGGCAAATTTTTTTTATAAAAGAATTTGTGAAATTCAAGTATTACATGAATATCTTGGAGATGATAATGAAATAAGACATCTTAACTAGTGAGTATTTTTAAATGGGACAAGAAGATAATTAATCATTTGTATTCATCTTCCCTTCTTGTACAGCCTAGATAGATTATAGCCTAGATGCATATACATAAAGGTTATATGGCATTGAGCCACTGCTTAAGAAGCACTATATACCTGTAAACATTCTAGTTCATCTTCCTTATAGATTGTTTTTAAACTTCTCCATATTTCAAATCCTAAAAGATGATGCTATTAAA
>SJYW01016377.1:525476-560068 GCA_006410735.1 Raphicerus campestris | reverse complement strand
AAAAAAAAAAAAAAGGAAAAGTTTGCAACACTGAGAGGAGTCATCAAATTGAGCCAAAACATTCCTTGGTGAGAGAGAATAATAGGTGCTTGACGTGATGAGACACATATGTGAGTCAGACTATCCAGAGGTCCTCTGACCACACTGGTCATGACTGAGGCATCTGTTCATCAAGCTGGTGTAATCCAGATCTGGTATTCTCTGGAGACACAGGAATAAAGGTGCCTGGTACCTAGGGATGGATTTCTCAAGTTACAGTAAACAGGTACTGCTTTGAATTGCCACAATCAAAGCAAGACTAAGAGTTTAATCAACCTCCTCGAGGCTTTTGAGTGTTTCCTTAGCTCATTCTTTCTTCAAGGTACCTTCAAGCAGCACTATGGAGTAAGACTGGATAAATGAAAACATATCCAAATCATATCATCAATAAAAGCATCATAGTTACATAAGTATACATACAGAGATAAACAGGATCTTAAAAAGATATAAGTATAAATGGAAGTAGTGTCTAAAAGCAAAATAATGTTTTCAAGTATACTAATTAAGTCCTTATTTATAATTCTCTTTTGGAGGATAGCCATTGAAACCTTGTAAATACCCTATATCTTAATTTTAATTATGTGTCTTAATATATTGCTCAATTTGTATGAATGGAGGCAAATTTTTTTTATAAAAGAATTTGTGAAATTCAAGTATTACATGAATATCTTGGAGATGATAATGAAATAAGACATCTTAACTAGTGAGTATTTTTAANATTGATGCTTTTGAACTGTGGTGTTGGAGAAGACTCTTGAGAGTCCCTTGGACTGCAAGGAGATCCAACCAGTCCACTCTGAAGGAGATCAACCCTGGGATTTCTTTGGAAGGAATGATGCTAAAGCTGAAACTCCAGTACTTTGGCCACCTCATGCCAAGAGTTGACTCATTGGAAAATACACTAATGCTGGGAGGAATTGGGGGCAGAAAACGGGGATGACCAAGGGTGAGATGGCTGGATGGCATCACGAACTCGATGGACGTGATTCTGTGTGAACTCCAGGAGTTAGTGATAGACAGGGAGGCCTGGTGTGCTGTGATTCATGGGGTCGCAAAGAGTCAGACATGACTGAGTGTCTGAACTGAACTGAATACTCAATATAGCCATTCTTGATCTTTAAAAAGTAGGCTTGAGTTGAAATTTTCTATGAATGATTTTCTTTGCTGAGTTTTTAGAGTAGTATGGATAAATTTATTTACTAATTGACATAAAAGAGTTATATCATTAGGAAGCTAGAANCATATAGCCATTCTTGATCTTTAAAAAGTAGGCTTGAGTTGAAATTTTCTATGAATGATTTTCTTTGCTGAGTTTTTAGAGTAGTGTGGATAAATTTATTTACTGATTGACATAAAAGAGTTATATCATTAGGAAGCTAGAAAGTGCTAGTAGCTCAGCATTATTTCACAGAAAGAATGTCAGAGGAGATACAATTAACTGAGCACAGGGTTTAGTCGATCATACACATGTTTGTACATGTGTGTGTGTCTACATCTATCTAAATATTTAGTGTCTATCAATCTATGTATCAGTCAATGAAATTGGCCCATCAATCATTTATCAGAATGCTGGTCTGCTTTCCTAAAAGTCAACCCTATCTTTCAGAGTGTATCATAACATGGTAGCGGACACTAAAGCAGTAAGGGACTCAGCAAAGTTAATATCTTTTTCATTATCTGGTTCTTTTAATAATTGCAGGTCTCAGTTCTTCTGTTGTTTCTCACGTAAGTCTTTGTACTCTGGGACCTAGGTGTGTTAAAACTAAGGAGATGATGTAATTTATCTTTCATCTTAGGACAAGGACACAACACTCTCTTTTTTGAGAGTAAAAGAAGGCACCTTTAATAACACAATCGGGCAAATGGCATAAATCAGAAGAGACTCATGAAAAGAGGGATCTATGGCCATGTTGTCTGAGATTCACATTTAAAATCCAACAGCATCCTACCATCAGACAGTTTACTTTTATTTACCAAACTTGTGACTTCTTGTATGTTTATGGTAGTTTCCCATTTGAAAGATTAGCTAACTTTATGTTGACTTCAGGACAGCCAGTCAATATGGCCTCTGGATTTATAAGTGTTGACTCTGAGCTCACAGGTGTCATGTTTGGTAATAAGAAATATTTATGAACTTTTCTGTCAAATGTGGCAACTTATTACCTGCAAATGGCCAGATGCACTGTTTAAAGTTTCCAGATGAATCAGTGTTCAGTTGCTGTTACTATAATTTCATGGTGTGTGCTGTCCTTTCATTCTTGAAAATATTCTCTTCCAGCTGGCAAGTTCCTTTCTCATTCCCAAATTACCAAAACATTTCATGCAAACCAATGAATAGTTTATTATAAAAGTACCTCTGTGATGCTAAAAAACTACATGAAGAAAACACCCCACACATATTTATCATTGGACCCATTTTAGGGCTAAGAACTAAATGAACTGGATCAAAAGTTGGTATTGAAAAACCTGTTTGTCTAATTGATCTTCATCACTATAAGGCAATGCAAAAATTCGACACTGAAGTTCAATGACATAACCTTTGGCTCGTTCTTTCTGTTTTCAAGTTTCAGCTCAATCAGCATCTCATCAGAGAGCAAAATCTCTGACGTGGTTTCTCCCATACAATTTCAGAAAATTGACATTGCCTTTTTAATCTCAAATATAAAATTATTTGTAGTTCCATTGTCGTTTAATTTTGTTTGATTGTATATCATTTAATTTAAGACTCATTGAAACTAGAGAATGGGGAGAAGAGGCTGGGAACTTATTTGTTTTGTTCATGAAATATAGTAGGAAATCAGTATGTATGAAATAAATACACGGTTGCATGACTAAATGAATGTGCTGCTCTCAGAAATGAAGGACTTGCTTATTTAAAGAGATATTTCACTTTCTAATATGAAGGCAGTGTCATGAAAACTTTATACAGGCATTGTCTCCTTTTGATCCTTCCCTATTTTATCTCCATTATATGTAATATTTAAATAATAAGATTCTGAAAGGTGAGGCTTTCAGATATGTAATCAGGGGCACCTCTCAAATATTCAGTGATTGTAGAAGCCAAACAGAATAGAAGCTGTTCCCATAATTCACTTGGAAGGGAATATGTTGCTACTTTTGACCCAGGCCCCTGACCACTGTTGGACAAGTGTATCACACAGCTCAAAAAGAAATTCATGGATAGGTCTGCCAGCAGTCTTCACTGTGATATAATGGCGAAATGCCAAATAAGGAAGATGATGATTAAGTTCAAAAGAAATGGATTACCTGGCATAAAAGGAACAGCAAACAGTATAAGCCAGGTGACAATGACAGGAAAAGATGAAAAGCAACGACTTTCTGCTGCTGAGAAGTGACACACTAATCCCTTCGGCAAAACTTCCAAGGATACTTGGAATCTATCTTGAAGTATGGTTCTCCTGAAGCTCCTGCTCTTTCTCAGAGGCACAAGTGTTTGTCTTTCACTAGGTTTCTCAAAGGCTTGAACCGTGTCATTCTGATGTGTTCTTACTGTAAACTTTCTATTGGAACAACCTGAATAAGTCTGTTTCTCATAAAAGGAGAGCGTTTTATAATCCCGAGTATCGGGTTGGCCAAAAGATTCATTCAAGTTTTTTCCATAATATCTTCAGAAAACCCAAACAAACTTTTTGGCCAATTCAATAATATAAATCTCCCCCATTACATTTGGTTTAAAATAATTATTTCTGTAGTTGGAATGTGAAAAGAGACCTGTTAGACATTATGGGAAAGCACAATATACTTTTTGTCTCTTCTGCCTGATGCCTGACTGAATATCTTTACTGGCTCCTTCTTATCACTCAGATCTTGGTTCAAATGTTGCTTTTTCAGAATGATCTTCTCTGAATTCCTTATTTAAGCCCCAACTATGTCACACAGTTTTATTAGCTCATTTAATTGTCTTTATTTAATATATTGCTCTTTCTAGTTGTCATGAGTTTTTTTCTTTTGCGTACTTGTATATTGATTTCTTCATTCCCTAAAAGAACATATGATAGATAAGGGCAATTGTTGGTTATTGTAGAAAAAATGAAAATAAATATAAAAATGAGTTTTCTTCTCTCATTCTAGGTTTTTTTTTAAATAATTTTTTATGTCTTGCTTTTACTTCTTATATTATCACCAGTTCCTCTGGTTCCTTTCTTGGCAATTTGATTTAGGTTTGCAATCTGTGCATTTGACTTTGACACCTCTCTAGTCCATAAGCTCAGCACAGTGTATCCCAGTCAAGAGTAAGCAAATCCTTGGAATATGCCTTAGTGGTCTGGCGACCTAAACAGAAGTGTCCAATTCTCCCACCATCTCCATTCTAATGGTGAAAGAGAACTGATCTCTTTGTAATTATTTTCAATTGACCCAAAACAGTACACTAGGTTATATCAAGGTGATTTTTTTTTTTTTTCGGGAAATAGGCAGTTATAAACCCTCTGCTGGAGCCAGTTGATAATGGCTTGCAAGAGCCAGTTGTTCAGTATTCAGAAATTTAGGAAGCCATTATTAAACTGACATGGAAGAAGTATGAAATTACAAAAATTGGCAACTTGGACATATTAGAGCCTTTTCCTGCTCAGATATACAGTTTATCAGCCATCCATCAGATATATTATCCTTTTTATGGCTATCTGCAGGTGATTTTCAGACTTCCCTGGTGGCTTAGTGTTAAAAAAATCTGCCCACCAACACAAGAGATGCTGGTTTGATCCCTGGGTCTGGAAGATTCCCCTGGAGAATGAAGTGGCAACCCACTCCAGCATTCTTGTCTAGGAAATCTCATGGACAGAAGAACCTGGTCGGCTACAGTCCATAGGGTCGCATCAGAGTCAACATGACTTAGTGACTCAAATCTAGTCTTTTCCTTTTGAAGGATGTAATGAGACTTGTTTGTTGAAGACATGTCTAAAGATCACTCACCCTAAAATGTGATCTGTTATCCATACAAAGTTAGAATTACCCACAGGACTCACTCTTAAAAACACCCAAACATTCTTAAGCTGATGAGGGTGAGTAAAGATTCACTTTTGTGTTAATCATATAGGACTGAAATTGCTGCTCTGCAGCAACATACTCTGACATGAAGGAATACAGCAGAGAAACAGTAATCTAAAATCTGAAAGTGTATGCCTTTAGCCATCAAACCCTAGAGCTCAAAGTAACAGGATGAGCAGTCATCTGTTAGTCTTCCATGATAATCAGTCTCTTGGGATTTCAATAAAGCTAAGGTTTAGATTTACCCTTGTGGCTCAGATGGTACAGCATCTGCCTACAATGCGGGAGACCCGGGTTCAATCCCTGGGTCGGGAAGTTCCCCTGGAGAAGGAAATGGCAACCCACTCCAGTATTCTTGCCTGGAAAATCCCATGGATGGAGGAGTCCGATAGGCTACAGTCCATGAGGTCACAAAGAGTCGGACACGACTGAGCGACTTCACTTCACTTCGGTTCACCCATTAGGGAATTTTCTTTGTTCTTTCAGTGTCAGTGTGTGCTGGCAATATTGGTGTAAGGGGATCACTGTGGCACATGACAGCAACAGGAAGAGCTAGAATTTCCTACCTCTTCCCAGGGAGATAGCTGTGAGTTTCAGAAGTATCAGCCCATCATTGCTAGTGTTATGAAGAATTGAAACCAGCTGGCTTGCCATTTCTAGCATTTCTCCTCTTCCTCAAACTGGGGCCTTATGAATCTCACTTTTAATTAAGGACTGCCATGGATTCTGACTTCCCTGGTGGCTTAGATGGTAAAGCATCTGCCTACAATGAGGGAGACCCGGGTTGTATCCCTGGGTCTGGAAGATCCTCTGGAGAAGGAAATGGCAACCCATTCCAGTACTCTTGCCTGGAAAATCCCATGGATGGAGGAGCATAGTAGGCTACAGTCCATGGGGCCGCAAAGAGTAGGACACAACAGAACGATTTCACTCACTCATGTATTCTGAGGGCTCCCCTGGTGGCTTGGTGGTAAAGAATCCACCTGTCCATGCAAGAAATGCAGGTTTGATCCCTTGATTGGGCAGATCCCCATGGAGAAGGAAATGGCAACCCACTCTGGCATTCTTGCCTGGGAAATCCAGAGGAGCCTGATAGATTACAGTTTCTGGGGTCACAAAAAGAGTCGAACATGACTTAGTGACTGAAGAACAATAGTTTCTGAACATTAATTCCTAACCTCCAATATAAGAGACCAAAATGTGCTGGGTCATCCAGCATGTAGCCTCCAGGCTAGTCTCTTACTGCAGCTGCAACTATGACCCAGCATATCAACACAAATGATTAGGGATCTAATCAGAGAGCCCCAGGAGCTATCTAGGAAGGTGCAAGCTCCACAGTAGCATAGACGTTGGATCTTGCTTTTGCACTTCTCTTTACTGGTGACTCATAAAACACTTTTTCCCTTCCATTTTCCTGTAAGAGGATACAATCTATTCCATCCAAGAAGATGGAACAAAAAACAAAGCCTAATGCACTGCGATTCTGAGAAACAACAAGGCCAGTACTGTGATGCATGGCTGGCTCTGAAAGCATCATCATTTCAAGCATGCAAAGCTCTCCTCTCCATCCAAATGCAAATCTATCTGTAGAAAATCCATGATGGCATGTCTGTTCACCCTTATACAATTAGAACTTCACATGTTCTCATTACACACTACATGCTCCATAAACTTGGTTGTGGAAATAAATAAAAGCATTTTTCAAAAGGGGAGGCGGAGACTTTCCTTTTTTTTTTTTTGAGTAGTTTATTTGCATTGTCTCTGACATAAAAAGGAAGTTATTCTCATTAGCATGGTTAGAATGAAAATGTATCTGACCTTTCACCTTGAAGTTTCTTTCTTAAAATATGGGCAGATAAAGTGAATATGCTCACCACCTTGCACTCTGACCTAGGTAACTGTGGACTTCTCTTCCAGTCCACAAGAATATTTGTCTGACAAAGCCTGGACATTCCCAGAGGACTGGGCAAGCTTAAAAAGGGAGGAAGGACAATCAAACAAAGGACATAGGTAAAGTGATGTAATATCCTTGGCCTAAATAAGGGTGACTACTTTAATTCTTCAGGGAAAGACTTGATTTGAAATAACTGGTAACTGGAAATTAATTTACCACACAGCATGGGCCAAAGAAATCAGTACAAGAGAAGGATACAGAACTGATTTTGGATCCATCCCCATCATTTACTAAGCCACATGGAATTAAGTCAATTGTATAAATTATGTGGTTATTACTTGTCTCCTCTATAAAACAGGGACCTTAATACTGTATTTCTTAAAGAGACTATAGAACAATTCAAGAATCACTCAGTAATGTATTTTAAGATTTTCTTCATTTGTTCAAAAAATATTTACTGAGTATGAAATTTTGCAACAAATCTGCAAAACTAATGTCAGGTATAGTCCTATGGTACTGACAGACATTGTGTTATATGGTACCTATGTTATTATTACTATTGTTGCTGAGAAGTAGAAAGGATCAGTAGAATAGTCTCACCTAAAGGTACACAGAGTTCTTTTCCCATCTGGAAATTTGAATGTCAGCACCTAATTATATCTACAACCTTCACTTTTCCAGTAGTCAAATATGGATGTGACAGTTGGACTATAAAGAAAGCTGAGCATCAAAGAATTGATGCTTTTGAACTGTGGTGTTACAGAAGACTCTTGAGAGTTCCTTCAGTTCAGTTCAGTTCAGTTCAGTCACTCAGTCGTGTCCGACTCTTTGCGACCCCATGAATCGCAGCACACCAGGCCTCCCTGTGCATCACCAACTCCCGGAGTTCACTCAGACTCATGTCCATCGAATCCGTGATGCCATCCAGCCATCTCATCCTAGGTCATCCCCTACTCCTCCTGCCCCCAATCCCTTCCAGCATCAGAGTCTTTTCCAATGAGTCAACTCTTTGCATGAGGTGACCAAAGTACTGGAGTTTCAGCTTTAGCATCATTCCTTCCAAAGAAATCCCAGGGCTGATCTCCTTCAGAATGGACTGGTTGAATCTCCTTGCAGTCCAAGGGACTCTCAAGAGTCTTCTCTAACACAACAGTTCAAAAGCATCAATTCTTCGGCGCTCAGCTTTCTTCACAGTTCCACTCTCACATCCAAACATGACCACTGGAAAAACCATAGCCTTGACTAGACGGACCTTTGTTGGAAAAGTAATGTCTCTGCTTTTGAATATGCTATTTAGGTTGGTTGTAACTTTTCTTCCAAGGAGTAAGCGTCTTTTAATTTCATGGCTGCAGTCACCATCTGCAGTGATTTTGGAGGAGATCAAATCAGTGAATCCTAAAGGAAATCAGTCCTGCATATTCATTGGAGGACTGATGCTGAAGTTGAAACTCCAATACTTTGGCCACCTAAGGTGAAGAACTGACTCATTTGAAAAGGCTCTGATGTTGTGAAAGATGGAAGGCAGGAGGAGAAGGGGATAAAAGAGGATGAGATGGTTGGAAGGTATCACTGACTTGATGCACACGAGTTTGAGCAAGTTCCGGAAGTTGGTGATGGACAGGGAAGCTTGGCACGCTGCAGTTCATTGGGTTGCAAAGAGTCCACATGACTGAGAAACTGAACTGACCCTCACTTGACCTCAGGCCAGATAGGAATTAGAAGGAGCTTCATAAAAGTAACTATGAGAAACAATTGTTTTCTTTTAAAATGTATTGACCTTGTGAACCTCAGTGCAGTTGAACTTGTGAGGAATAAGGATGGCAAGATTGAAGAAGGCTTCAGTTGCCCATCTTGACAAATGAAATCTATCTCANGATGGTCTACAACAAAATAGAGAATGTAAGTTATACAACCAAGAATAGTGCAGCCAGACTCTCTGCTCAAGACAGAGCACTTTTGACAGTTTAATCAGCCTCGTTATATGGGAACTTGAGGACTTAGATATCTTAATCCATAGTTTGAACATAATCATTTAAAATGATTTTTATGATATATCTCTGTTCCTCAAACTCACTGCTATGGCCAATCTCTGACCCAGGACATATACATATCCAGTGATGTCATTTTACTTTCTTATTTCTGTGTCTAGATATTTTTTAAAAAGAAAGAGAGAGAAAGGGAGAAAGAGAGAGAGAGATGTTGTTTTTCAATGATGAAAGAATAAATATGGGATGGAGTGTTATGTTAATATGTTAGTCTTCAACTCCCAGCCACACCAGTATTTTCCTTTCCCCTATATTAACTAGTGACTTTCAACAAAGCAAAGCAGATACCCTTGGGGAAAAAAGTGTTGTTTATACAAAAAAAAGTGTACAATTCAGAATGAAGGTCTTTTACTAGATCACACACAAATCACTAAAGTAAGTAAAAGTGGGGTGTAGACCTGGCTGAATTTAAAATGATCATCTTAGTCTTTGCAGCAATCCAATTACCATTCATTTATATCAGCAACTTCCTCCTGCTCTGCCTGCATGAATGATTAGGGCCTGCTTTATCTGACTTCCTCTCCCTGAATGTTTTGAGAATAATAGATTCCTTCCTTGTTTAAAAAGAAAACAACAACAAATCCTCTTTATAGTGTGTCCCTGAAATATCAGTCATTTCATCTCATCTCAGATTCTGCTTTTTTTCCAGCTCTTATGCCTGCTTTTCTTTTGCTGACCTTCAGCAGTTCTATCACCAAGACTGTTTTTCTATGAATGACAGTTATTGAAAATTGCTAGAGTTCACTCTTATGCTGAAGCTTAAGACTAGTGAAGCCTAATTTTCACTCCTAACTTTTATAGTTCCCCCTGGTACAATTTTGATCTCAGGGTTCTCCAAGCTCCGGAAGGTCATCCTAAGGCCAGGCTACTACATGATTACACAGAGTAGACCAATGATCAACTATTTCCTCTAACCATTTCTCTGATTTTTTCCTCTTCAAATCTAATCAGAATGAGAACTTATAAATGTTCCCTAGACTCATCCACTAAACTCGCTCAATCAATCTCCTCTTTTCCGAGATTTTTTTTTATTTCCTTCTCTTAGGCAACACTTAATTTGATTCAACTTCCCTCTTATTTGAACTCCCTCCTTTTTTAAACAGAAGCAAATAGAATACCCTTTCTCAAATCTCCCATTGTTTTATATGAATCCTCTTTTAATGTTCACTCATCTTTCTTCATCCTTTAGCAACTGCCATGGTCATGTTATTCTCACCTCTACTACAGAGCCATAGGTAGAATGTGCTATGTTTATTTCAATGTATTTTCTTGGAGTCTCTTTTCTACATGTGTTGCATAACCATAACTGTTCTCCTCTTAAAGTGTAACCCAACATTTCCAAGTGCTATTTTAATATGACTAGTGATCCAATATCTCTATGAAGAAGTGGGACCATTAAGTTTTTTCTCTTGTGATTATTTGGTCTTTGTCTTGTTTCATTGTTAATAACTATCTCTCCAAGTTTTAATTAAAATTGTCAAAGGCTTCATGATATTTTCTTTTTAACCTCATTCTTTCTTGATACCATCTTCCATACTTCCTTCACTTATAAACACACTCAGATCAAAGCACATACATGTGCAAGTTGGTAGACAAGAAGTAATATGCTTTGGTTGTTTTTGTTTTAGTGCCAATCCATAATAATGAGAAAGTGATGGAAAGAGTGGACAAGGATAATGACAGAAACACTACATTCTAAGAACTAAGAATGAGTCTAAGAGGAACAAAATAAAGAGAAATATGACAAAGACCCAACAGAGAAAAACTGGCTGCTTGTCTTATAACAATTTAAATAATAAGAGCTGAAGTTATAAAAAGCACACTGCAATTTGCATCTACCAATGTTAGTAGATTATTATGGCTTGTCTTGCTCTGTGTCGCAGCTAACCTGACAGAGATTATCTACTCTCACACTTAAACTGTAAAGACTATACATGTACTTGCCTTAAAATTTTTTTGAACCTAGCAACCTAGAAAAATGAACCATAAAATTACTGTATATTTCATCCTCATGTTTTTATGCATTTAAATAGCTCAAGTCATTTATCTTTATATAACTTCTCACTTGTGATAATCATTTACTAGAATGACTCTTTCTTTTTCCAATATAGGCATCTGTTACCTTTGAAGCTGAATCAGTATTTTGACTCTGCTTGAATACCATGAAATTGGCATCTACCAAATATTAGATCTAGAAAAAGGTTAATAAAACTACTTACTAAAAATAATTACTATTTTGTGTATTGCCATAATGTGACTGTCACCCAAATCGTACAGAATTCAGCTTTTAAGGAAATTTGTCCCTGCATTTTATTTTGTGTCAGTATTTTCATTTTTAAGGCTTCTCATCACCTCACATCTGCATATATATTGTTTCTTTACACCCGGTGATTCTTCATTTTCCCTCTGACCCGTTTGTCTTCTTTTTCTCAATCTTGTCATTCTGGATTTTTATCTTTTCACAAGTGCCAAGGCCTGAAATGAAACTGTTACATCGTTAAAGTGAAAAGGATCAATATCAGTGTTGAAGAAAATCCTTGTAATACAGTATTGCAGTATCGTTTGNATAGGTAGAATGTGCTATGTTTATTTCAATGTATTTTCTTGGAGTCTCTTTTCTACATGTGTTGCATAACCATAACTGTTCTCCTCTTAAAGTGTAACCCAACATTTCCAAGTGCTATTTTAATATGACTAGTGACCCAATATCTCTATGAAGAAGTGGGACCATTAAGTTTTTTCTCTTGTGATTATTTGGTCTTTGTCTTGTTTCATTGTTAATAACTATCTCTCCAAGTTTTAATTAAAATTGTCAAAGGCTTCATGATATTTTCTTTTTAACCTCATTCTTTCTTGATACCATCTTCCATACTTCCTTCACTTATAAACACACTCAGATCAAAGCACATACATGTGCAAGTTGGTAGACAAGAAGTAATATGCTTTGGTTGTTTTTGTTTTAGTGCCAATCCATAATAATGAGAAAGTGATGGAAAGAGTGGACAAGGATAATGACAGAAACACTACATTCTAAGAACTAAGAATGAGTCTAAGAGGAACAAAATAAAGAGAAATATGACAAAGACCCAACAGAGAAAAACTGGCTGCTTGTCTTATAACAATTTAAATAATAAGAGCTGAAGTTATAAAAAGCACACTGCAATTTGCATCTACCAATGTTAGTAGATTATTATGGCTTGTCTTGCTCTGTGTCGCAGCTAACCTGACAGAGATTATCTACTCTCACACTTAAACTGTAAAGACTATACATGTACTTGCCTTAAAATTTTTTTGAACCTAGCAACCTAGAAAAATGAACCATAAAATTACTGTATATTTCATCCTCATGTTTTTATGCATTTAAATAGCTCAAGTCATTTATCTTTATATAACTTCTCACTTGTGATAATCATTTACTAGAATGACTCTTTCTTTTTCCAATATAGGCATCTGTTACCTTTGAAGCTGAATCAGTATTTTGACTCTGCTTGAATACCATGAAATTGGCATCTACCAAATATTAGATCTAGAAAAAGGTTAATAAAACTACTTACTAAAAATAATTACTATTTTGTGTATTGCCATAATGTGACTGTCACCCAAATCGTACAGAATTCAGCTTTTAAGGAAATTTGTCCCTGCATTTTATTTTGTGTCAGTATTTTCATTTTTAAGGCTTCTCATCACCTCACATCTGCATATATATTGTTTCTTTACACCCGGTGATTCTTCATTTTCCCTCTGACCCGTTTGTCTTCTTTTTCTCAATCTTGTCATTCTGGATTTTTATCTTTTCACAAGTGCCAAGGCCTGAAATGAAACTGTTACATCGTTAAAGTGAAAAGGATCAATATCAGTGTTGAAGAAAATCCTTGTAATACAGTATTGCAGTATCGTTTGTTTGAACTTTTTAATATGCCAGATGCTCCCTGAAATTATGATTTTAGAATTAGGAGTGTTATATAGTTTAGAAATTTTCTTTCCTTTTTCCTCTTTCTCTCTCTTTGAAGGTCATCATATTGGAGGATATAAACATGTGGCCCTAAAAGACCTGCTATATATGCAAATATTGTTGGGTCAGACAAAGATGTATGCTATTCATGGTGGAAATATGAAATTTACCAAAGAATTCAATGGCAAGAGATCAAAGTTAAAACTACAGATTTAGGGAAGGACTTTTGACATAGAGTAAGGTATTCTTATATGATAAATTGTCCTGTTTATTCTAATTGGTTTCCATTTTGTCTGTAGTTTGATTTAGCATCAAAGAAATTTAGCACTCCCAGCTCCCATCTTTTAATACAACTGCTAACATAATTATCAAACCAAACATAGTTTCTTAAAGAATATCTGTAACACATGGGTGGCTATGTGTTGTAACTGACATGAAGAGATACAGGCATAATCTCCAGTCAAAGTGCACTGTACTACTGAAGATACTTTGACCACTCTTAGCTTAGCAGATTTAAACTCTAAGATACTCTCTCATGTTATTAATGTTGGCTGTCTGATGGGTCATGAGAACTTCAAAGCTAATGTTTCATGGATACTTAAACATTTTCCTAAAATCTGCTAGTTACTTAATGTGAAAGAACATTAAATCTACCTATATATCTATCTACTTACCTACCTATCAACCTACCCACCCATCTGCTATTTATTAATCATCTATCTCCTAATCTCTCCTCTTATCAAACACCAGAATATACTATACTAGATAATATTGTGACAACAAATAGCATCTCAGGGGCTCCAAAGGAATATGTTTTTTGTCTTCTCTCATGTATGCACATTTTAGACAAATGACAGCTCTGCCCCACATCATCAAATAAGTGCCAGGCTCACAGAGAAGCCTGTAATCTCTACGTTTACAGTAGGACAACAATAACAAAATGCAAACCATGTTATGGTTTTCAAGCCACGAGCTTAAGAAAGATATTCACACTTCTACTTATGAGACCAAAAGCCACATATGAATATAACAGGTTGGGAATAAATCTTCTTTTCTCAGGGAGGTTCACTGTAAAGAATGGCTGCAGAATATGTGGCAAAAAGGAGTGGATTCTATCAAACATAATATTTTGATGTGTAAGCAATGTGCATCTAGAGTACCCTTTGTATATTTTTTGTCTAATTTTATTGTGAAAAATTTCAAATATACACCCCTGTTGAAAGAATTGGGCAGTGAATTCTCATACACACACCACCTACATTTTACTATTAACATTTTATTATACTTATTTTGTAACATATTTATTCATGTATCATCCCTTTTTTCTAACCAAAGTAAACTGCAGACATCAAAATATATTGCAGATATCAGTTCACTTTTCACCAAATATTTTAGTCTGTACATCATTAATGAGAGTTTAGTATTCATACAGAGTTTTTCAAATAAAATTTATATATAATGAGGTACATGAAAAAAATATTCATTTCCTGAGTTTTTATAGATGCATAAATCTGTGCAACCCCAACCCCTTTTATTATAGAACATTTCTATAGCCCTAAGAATTTCCCTCAAGCCCTATCAAGTTATTCTCAGCCTCCACTCATTTCCAGAAACCAACACTAATTTAATTCATCTTACCTATTCTAACACTTGGCATAAATTAAATAATAGAGTGAGTACCTNTTTATTATAGAACATTTCTATAGCCCTAAGAATTTCCCTCAAGCCCTATCAAGTTATTCTCAGCCTCCACTCATTTCCAGAAACCAACACTAATTTAATTCATCTTACCTATTCTAACACTTGGCATAAATTAAATAATAGAGTGAGTACCTTTTGTGTAAAGCATATTTTCATTCAGCATCCTTTTTTTGATTCATCTAGTATTATATCTATAGGTTAATTGTATGAATATACACAGTTTATTCATTCTCATGTTGATGGACATCTCATCTATGCCTTTTTTGTTGTTGTTTTAAATTTATTTTTAATTAGAGGATAATCACTTTACAATGTTGTGTTGGTTTCACCATACAACAATGTGAATCAGCCATAGGTATACATATATTACTTCCTTCTTGAACCTCCCCCTCCCAAAACCCCTTCCCAACCCTATCCCTCTAAGTAATCACAGAACACCTGGCTGAGCTCCCTGTGTTATACAGTAACTTTCCACTAGCTATCTATTTCACATGTGGTAATGTACATGTTTCAATGCTACTCTTCTCAGTTCATCTCACCTCCTTCTTCCCCTGCTGTGTCCACAAGACTGTTCAGCTATTTCTAATAGTTTAATTATTAATAAAATGTTGTGCACATGTATATACAAGTCTTTTGGTGGATATAAGTTGATATTTCTTTGGGGGTAAGTTCCCATAAGGGGAATCACTGTATCAAATGGTAACTATATGTTTATAAGAAACAACTAAAAAGTTTACTAAAGTGTTTACATTTTAAATCTCTAGCAGTGTCAGAAATCTGCAGTTAATCATTAATGGCCTCACTGATACTTTTAAAATTTTACTATTTTAATATCTGTGAAGTAGGTTTTCAATGGAGTTTTAATTTGCATATCCCAATTGAACATCATGCTGGGGATAATTTCATGTACTTATTGGCCATTTATAAGTCATTTTTTATGAAATATCAAATCAAATATTGTACCAGTAGATTTTTGATTGTATTCTTTTTCTTATCATTACTGATGTGAATTCTAGAAACAGATAATTTGTCAAAACATGCCTTACAAATATTGTCTTGCTGTATGTGGCTTATATTTCATTTTCTTAGAGTCTTTTAGTAGTAAAAATCTTAAGTTTTGATGAGTCACATCTACCACTTATTCTTTTAAGTTTAATGCTTTATGAGTCATAACAAAAATCTCTGTCTCTAGATTGTGAAACTAATCTTCTATATTTCCTTCTAGAAGCTTTATGCTTAGTGAATTTAATTTAGATCCATGATAAATTTCTTATGTTTCATGTTTGGTTTCAAGTGATTTCATGGTTCTTTTTTTTTTTTTTTAACAAATATCTAGTTTTACAAACTAACNAACACTGGAGTGGGTTGCCATTTCCTTCTCCAATGCAGGAAAGTGAAAAGTGAAAGTGAAGTCGCTTAGGTCCCTGGGATTCTCCAGGCAAGAGTACTGGAGTGGGGTGCCATTAGTAACAACCTAATATACAACACAGGGAATTCTATGCAATACTCTGTAGTGATATATATGGGAAAAGGTTCTTGAAAGAGTAGATACATGTATAACTGATGTACTTTGTTTTAGAGCAGAAACTAATACAACATTGTAAATCAATTGTACTCTAATAATAATTCATTTTTAAAAACCTCCTGAAATCATCTCTGCTAAGTAAATTTTCAAAAACTCAAAAAAATCTAGTTTTCATAGCACTAGTTGTTAGAAGACCATTTCCCTCCAGAAGGTAGTACCCTTTTGAAAATCAACTGGCCATATATATTGTGAGATTATATTTTGATTCTCTGTCTTTATACCAATACTATATTGCCTTGAAATGTAGTTTTCATTTAAGTACTGAAATAAAGTATGTGTGGGTCCTCCAAGTGTGTTTTTATTTTTCACATCTATCTGGCTATTCTAAGTTCTTTGCACTTCTAACTGAAGATTTAAAATCAACTTTATTATTTCTACCAAAAGAAAACAAAAATCTTTCTGTGATTTTGGTTGGAGCTGTGCTAATACTATCAATTTCAATTTGACGAGAAAGGACAGTGTGATAGATTAAAGATAGCCACAAAATTTTTACTACTCCTCCTGTTGAGAGAGATTTGCTCCCCTTTAATCTAGGACTGGCATAAGCAATAGAACATGAAAGCAGTGACTTAGTGTGACTTCTGTAGTTGGGTCACAGAAATATCGTGAATTCTACCTGATCACTTTGGGAGAGCCAGCTAGACATCTTTACCTTATTACCAATTTTAGGGTAAAAATGTTCAATATTTTTCCGTAGCATAATACTAGATATAGGATTGTCATATATGTTGTTTATTGTGCTTGGACGGATGATAGCTGCCCTTGCCAAAATGTCTAAATTCTAATTCCTGTGGCCTGCAAATGTATTATCTACATGGTAAATGAGATTCCAAATATGAGTAAAGATTTGGAGATGTGTAGATCATCCTGGGTTATCCAGGGAGCCCAATGCAATAAACAAGAGTCTTCATAAGAGGGAACTGGAAGGAAGAAGGAGAGGAAAAGAATACACAGGGGCAGGAGCAGAGATTGACGTGATGCACTCTTAAAATGGAAGAAAGAACCATAATAAGAAATGCAGGCAGCCCTTAGAAAATGGAAAAAGACTGAAGAGCCTCTGAAGTATCCAGAAAACAGTGCAGCCCTATGACACCTTGATTTTAGATTTCAGACTTTCAAATCTGTAGAAGATAATATTTTACTATTTTAAGCCAATAAATTTGTAGTAATTGGTTCCAGGTGCAATGAGAAAATAATTCCAGATTCAGAAATAAAAATGTTACTGCAAAAATAATATTAAATCCAAATGGTAAGAGTGAACATTGTCTTATTCCCAGTTTTAGGGAGAAAGTTCTTAACATTTCACCATTAAGCATAATGAAAAATATATATATGCCTTTTATCAAAATTGCAAGGAGAAATATCAATAACCTCAGATATGCAGATGATACCACACTAATGGCAGAAAGCAAACAGGAACTAAAGAGGCTTTTTATGAAGGTGAAAGAGAAGAGTGAAAAAGCTGTCTTAAAAAAAATATTCAAAAAACTAAGATTATAGCATTAAGTCCCATCACATCATGGCAAATAGATAGGGAGAAAGTGGAAACAGTGACAGATTTTATTTTCTTGGGTTCCAAAATCACTGCAGACAGAAACTGCAGCCATGAAAGTAAAAGATGCTTGTTCCCTTGGAAGAAAAGCTATGACAAACCTAGACAGGGTATTGAAAGGCAAAGGCGTCTCTTTGACAACAAAGGTCCGTATAGTCAAAGCTATGGTNACAGAAATTGCAGCCATGAAAGTAAAAGATGCTTGTTCCCTTGGAAGAAAAGCTATGACAAACCTAGACAGGGTATTGAAAGGCAAAGGCGTCTCTTTGACAACAAAGGTCCGTATAGTCAAAGCTATGGTTTTTCCAATAGTCATGTACAGGTGTGTGAGTTGGACTATAAAGAAGGCTGAGTGCCAAAGAATTGATGCTTTCGAACTGTGGAGCTTGAGAATCCATTTGGACTGCAAGGAGATCAAACCAGTCAATCTTAAAGAAAATCAACCCTGAATATCCATTGGAAGGACTGATGCTGAAGCTCAAATACTTTGGCTACCTGATGTGAAGAGCAGACTCATTGGAAAAGATCCTGATGCTGGGAAATATTGAAGGCAGGAGGAGAGGTGTGACAGAAGACACAATGGATGGATGGATGGACTCAGTGGACGTGAGTCTGAGCAAACTCTGGGAAATAGTGAAGGAGAGGGAAGCCTAGCGTGCAACTTCGCGACTGAATAACAACAATATCTTTTATCAAGTTTAGAAAGTTCTCTTCTAACTGTGAGTCTTCTCATCATAAATGGATATGAATTTTACCAAGTTGTTTTTTCCTGCATCTATTGAGATGATAATATGAATTGTATCTTTGGTTTATATAAATTTCATTGATTGGTTTTTGAACTGTATTTGGGATACATGCTTACTTATACTGTAATAGTTTTCATTTCTTTTTTCTTTTCATATGCTCCTTGTTTAAATTTGCTGATATTTTCAGGATGGTTTTTACATCTATATTCAAAAGATATTTACCTATAATTTTTTTATCATCTATTTACCTTGTTTTGGTGTTAGGTTATGCCAGTGAATAAGGCAGAAGTTGTTTCTTCTCCTTTATTCTGAGTTTATATAAGGACATATATTTCTTAAATGACAGAAGAAATACATCACTTAAACCATTAATCTGTAAAAATGATTATGACTATAAATTTAATTTTAAGTATAGGCCTATTCTTCTAGAGAAGGGATAGGCTACCCACTCCAGTATTCTTTGGCCTCTCTTGTGGCTCAAATGGTAAAGAATCCACCCGCAATGCAGGAGACCTGGGTTTAATCCCTGAGTTGGGAAGATCCCCTGGAGAAGGGAAAGGCTACCCACTCCACTATTCTAACCTGGAGAATTCCATGGACAGTCCATGGGGTTGCAAATAGTTAGACATAACTGAGCGACTTTCATTTCACATAGGCCTATTCAAATTTTTATTTCTATGTGTAAATTTTAAATGTAATTCTTAAGAAATTTGCCAACTTTTATTTATTTATTAAATGTACTGCTATAAACTTTTTGGGAAACAAATGGTCCTTTCATATTTTGACATGATCGGGGCTTTCAGAAAAAAAAAAAAAAAAAAAAAAACAAACTACTGGCAACCTGGGTTAAAGGATCCATGAAAGGCAAACAATCCTTGGCAGCTATTTCTAAGTGAGAGAAGTCTCCTGAGACAATGACAGGCTTGCATCCCCTTTAGCCATTTGTTTGTATTCCAAAGTGTATTGAACCTAGGAAGCTTCCCCACCTCCCCACTAGCAGGAGTTGCTTAACTCTTCTGAGTTCATTCTGCCTTTCCAGAAAGAAGAGAGTTAACTGTTGTGTCAAACATATAAGCCTCAAATGTGTATCTTTAAGCTCCTATCTTGTGTCATGGACACGTCCATACGTACAGGTGATATCTGCCCTCAATGCACCACTTCATGTGGAGCTGGGGTGTGGGGGACTTATCCTAAGAAGCTTTCAAAGTAAATAACAGGCATTGTCTCTGATATGAATCCCTGTTTTTTGTCAGGATAAAAATACATACTGATGCAAAAGCTTTAACAATAAATAGTTCTTCATACCATTCTGAGTTGTATCTAGATGTGCTTTTTTTTCTGTTCACCTTATTAAGTGCTCACTGACTTGCTTGTATATCAAAAATAATGCATTTTATTAAATGGCAAAATTCAAATACTTTTTTCAATATTTGCCCAATGCCCTCCAACCACTACCTTCTTTATTTGCCATGTTTTACAGCTGTTTACAGAAGGAGAAGTGGTTCAGAATCAGTTACTCCTTAATGGCCTGAAGGAGCATTGCAACCATGCATTTAAATACTGATGGCTCTGAAATCAATGTATTTGGCCAGATTCCCTCTTCTAATTCCCTGTTCTTTTAATACATATGGTCAATTCTCTACAGGCTAACCATATGATGTCCCACATTGGGTTAGATCAAATTCAAAATCTGAGTCCACGAATAAGCTAATTTGCTCTTCCATCACCATTCTTTCCTTTTATTCTTTGTAGCAGAGAACAGCATCACAAATTATCCATACTTCCAAAACAAATATGTGAAAATCAGTCTAAAATGCATCACTGTGGGGCACAGAATGCTGGCCTTCCCAAAATGTTCACATCCTAATCTTTGGAACCCGTGAAACTGTTACATGCACAGCAATAAAGAGCTTGAAGATATGATTTATGTAAAATTTTTTTAGGTAAGAAGATTATGGTGGATTATCCTGGTGGGTGCAGTGTACTCAAAGGGTCTTTAAAAAGCGGAAGTGAGTCATAAAGCGGAGGTCAGAGAGAGGATTTTGAAGATGCTATGTAGCTGGCTTTGATGATGAAGGAAGGGGTCATGGGCCAATGGATGCAGGAGTCCTCTAGAAACTGGAGAAAGCAGAATATAGATGCTCCCTTAGAGCCTCCAGGGGGAAAAAAAAACAGAGCCCTCTGTCATTTTGTGTTCAGTGCAGTAAAACCGTCCCAGGCTTTGATCTCCAGAACCGTAAGATATTAAGTGTACGTTAATTCACTAAGTGTGTGGTAATTTGTTACAGTATCAATAGAGAACTAATATAAT
Source organism: Raphicerus campestris (assembly GCA_006410735.1). Taxonomy (NCBI): domain Eukaryota; kingdom Metazoa; phylum Chordata; class Mammalia; order Artiodactyla; family Bovidae; genus Raphicerus; species Raphicerus campestris. The sequence goes on along the minus strand of SJYW01016377.1, from coordinate 539,236 downwards.
CAACAATCTCCATCTCCTGTAGAAACTCTCTCACTCTCTTCCTTCCTTATCCAATGTCACTGATTATTCAGGCTCATCCCCAGGTCTACTTCACTGGCCTTGAATGCTGTCTCCCTACTACCAGTTAACCCTGCAGCATCCATCCCCCGAGTCGTGCCCTCCTAACTAAATTTATGCTGCTGCTTGAGTAACGTTCTATTATAATCCATTTCGGGCATTCTCTGTTTAAAACTCTCCAATGCATTATTATACTTTCAAGATAACTTCTGATCTTGAGGTCAGTACACAGACCCTTCAGTTTGACACTCTTTCTTCTTTTCTGTTACTACTGGTCCACCAGCAACAGTGTTACTCCAGCACTCTGTTCTTCATCTCTCTCTATTGCATCTCATGTACAATATATCACATCTCCTAATGTGCTCACAAATATGCTTTCCTCTCTCCTCCTCTGTCTGGGACATTCCGTATCTATTATGAAAAATCAATGAATATAATATTGACATGAATAGCAAATTAATTGAATATTATGCATTTGGTATTCAGATTAAAGTATAAAAATACATTTGTTTTCTTTTTGAACCACATATTTCTTTACACAAGGCTAAAGCCTTTGTTTGTCCATGCTGTCCTTTCCTCGGTAGTCTAATGCATATTAGAAACTGGTTAAAGAGTTTATTTTAGAAATGAAACTAATGATATATACAATTCTTTCATAGCAGTGGTCATTTTCAAACCAAACCTACTTAGGAAATATTTATTAGTTTAACTCTCGGAATTATGAGATCATGGCTCTTCTTACTGCTCACATACTGACTTTAATTAATGCCTTTCAGAAATGTAGTTGTTTGTTCTTCATTAAAATTTGAAAAATTTGATAAGGTCATGGTTTTCTTTAAAACTTGAAACTTCTTATGTTGTATATAATATCTAAAGGAATAAAACTGACAATTATAACAAAGTCCTATCATAAAATTATACACAGAGGAGAGAGATCTATAACTCAGACTGAGACTGTGGAGTCAGGATGCCTGGACTCAAATCCCACCTCTGCTGTTTCCTAGCTGTGTGACCTTGGGATTGTTACCATTCTTCTCTGTGACTCTATTTCCTCCTCATTCTGTAAAACAGCAATAGTAATAGTATTTATCTCAGAGAACAATTGTGAAAATTAGACAACATTTTTAAAGTGCTTAAAACTGTGTCTCCCCATTCTAAGGACTGCAGACATGTAAGATATTTTCTTTATATGTTTATTAGCTGTTTATTATCCTCATAGGGGTTTCCCTTGTGGCCTAGTGGTAAAGAATCTGCCTGTAATTCAGATCACTTGTAACACAGATGGTACGAGTTCGATCCCTGCGTCGGGAAAATCCCCTGGTGAAGGAAATGGCAAACTGCTTCAGAAATCGGTCTGAGAAGTCCCATTGACAGAGGAGCCTGGCAGGCTGTAGTCCATGGGTTGCAAGAGTTGGACATCACTTAGTGACTAAACCATCAACCACCAGCTTCACCTTATAAGGAATGTTTCTTTCTCTTGCAATATCTTTCTCTGATTTTTCTGATAAAATATGAAAAAGCTTAGCTGGGAACTCAGAAGTCCCTGACACTCAGTTAATATGACAGGTTAAGAGGAAGGATTCCTTTACAAAACCAAACTTTCTATCTGATCTATACAGAGCATCGTACGTTTGCTGTAAGGGTATTAAAGCCTTCCCCACTTGACAAATGAAATTTCATATGCATCATAGATTTACAAGGTAAAGGTTGTTGAGATTTACAACTAGAAGCCTCAAAAATGTAACTTTCTTCTCCAGGAAGTTATTTTTTTTCCTTTACTTTATTAGAAATACCTAATAAAGAGAAACTTTTATTTGCCTAAATCAAAATGTCAACACTTTCTCAAAGGTCTATGAATGCTATAGTCTGGTATAGAGGCATTCAGATAAATTTTTCAACACCTAAATATATATCTTAACTTTGGGTAACTACAGTTGCATTAGTGAAGAGAGTTTTATGTTTTAAAAAATTATGATGGGTAATAGTTTTAGAAGCCCTATAATTTACTGCTTCACAGAATATAATTTTTAGAGAATACCACCTACTATACTTTATGTGGAGAAATAACATATTTGAAGGTCAATTCTGTAATTTATAGTAAGAGAAAAAATGACTTACTATATTAGATTTCCCCATTTGATTCTAGGCGTACCTCCTCGAGACACCTAAGACAGAATTATAGTTCAGGGAGAGCTATGCCTAATTACAGCTCTCGGTCAGAATGTCCATATTTTAACCAATAAAGTGACCTGCAATTGGGTTCATGTCTCAGCTCCTGCATTATTGGCACTGCAACTTTCCCAAATATATCCAGTGAACCTCTCCAATTTCTCTCTAGCATATTTTATATGTGGTATTAACTTCAATATTTTTATTATATTATCAAAATTACCACCAGTAGAACAGTTTGAAATTAGAGTTCTTACTAATGGCAGCTTCTACTTTTTAGACATTAAAAAAAGTTATCTAAAAAAAACTCATGTGTGTAATGTGCAGACTAAAAGAATATCTCATTATATTTTCACAAAATCTGATTTTAGAGAAGAAATATATTATGAAAGATAAGGTCACTGTTTTTTCTCCTTACCTCTCTGCCATTCTCTCTCACCCTTTGAGAGGCATTGACAACAAAAATTATGTATGAAAACTTCTATACTGTTTTGATAATTTGGGGCCCACAAATAAATACAATCAATCTATTAGACTATTTTAAAAGTATCATGTAAATTCTATTAGAATGTGTATATCATTCCACAGTAGATTTTCTTTTCATGTAAACACTATGTTTCTGAAAACTATTCAAACTGAAAAAATCATCTAATCAACTCATTCTGCTTTTGCTAAAACAGAAAACAAAATAAAAACAAAAAACTTTGCATTGCTTATATAAGGTTGATAATTTGGATGACAGAATTCTTATCTGAAACCATGAATCCCAGAAGGATGTACACATGTGTCAAGTTACAAAAGAAAAGAACTGTCCACCACCACTGCTTTATTCCATGATTTCATGATACACAAGTATACATTTTTGAATTCTCTGTACCACTGATCCATTCATCTTTTTCTCTTTCAGTATGTCACAACTTTAATTATCCAGCTTTATAAAAAGAGTTCATATCTGGAAATCAATTCTTCCTTGTTTGTTTTTTTAAATATTTATACTATATTTATACTTCTATATAAAGTTCTATAATCAATTTGTCAACTTCTATAAATACTTGTTGGAGCTTTGACTAGAATAGTGATGATTTCAAGATGGTGAATTGTCTCACCAATGAAAATACTATGGCTTTTCTTTAATTTAGGACATATTTTTATATCTTTTAAATAATATTTTGTTTTTTCTATAAAAATTTTACTTATCTTTTTGAAATTTATTTGTAAAAACCATAAATCTGTTGTGTCTCCAGTGAGGCTCAGTTTGTAATACCTTTCATTGTATGAATATCTCTTATATACTGAACATGATTTAAACACTGATTTGTGTATGTCACACAAAACAAGCCATAAATGCATTGAGCCCACTGCTTAATNTTGTAAAAACCATAAATCTGTTGTGTCTCCAGTGAGGCTCAGTTTGTAATACCTTTCATTGTATGAATATCTCTTATATACTGAACATGATTTAAACACTGATTTGTGTATGTCACACAAAACAAGCCATAAATGCATTGAGCCCACTGCTTAATCAAAAAGGTAGGATTTTATTATAACAAGAGACAAAACTGAGAGCATGTGACTTACTGAGAAACAATATGCTAAGTGTATTCAATATAGAAAGGCCTAAAGATTATTTTGATTGTACTAACATCATTATCCTTAGAAATGGAATATCATTTGAAGCTTGGTTGCATTTAGTGCACACACACACACATATACACACACATAGATATATATATGGATCATCCCTTGTAGCTCAGTCGGTAAAGAATCTGCCTGCAATTCAGGAGATCCAGGTTCAATTCCTGGGTCAGAAAGATCCCCTGGAGAAGGAAATGGCAAGTCACTCCAGTATTCTTGCCTGGAGAATNTCCCACTCCTAGGCAAATACCCTGAGGGAAGCAAAATTGAAAAAAGACACATGTACCCCAATGTTCATTGCAACACTATGTACAATAGCTAGAACAGAGAAGCAACCTACATGTCCATTAACAGATGAATGGATAAAGAAGCTGTGGTATGTATATACAATGGAATATTACTCAGCCATATAAAAACATTAATTTGAGTTAGTTCTAATGAGATGGTTGAACCGAGAGCCTATTATACAGACTGAAGTCAGAGAGAGAAATATAAATATCATATACTGACGCACATATATGGAATCTAGAAAAATGGTACTGATGAATTTACTTGCAGGGCAACAATGGAGAAACAGACATAGAGAGCAGACCTATGGACACGGGGAAGGGGAGGAGGGAGAAGATGAGACGTATGGCAAGAGTAACATGGAAATTTACAATACCATATGTAAAATAGATAGCCAGTGGGAATTAGCTATATGATTCAGGGAACTCAAAGAAAGCTCTATGACAATCTAGAATCTAGGCTGGGATGGAGAGGGAGATGGGAGGGAGGTTTTGGAGGGAGGGGACATGGGTGTACCTATGACTGATTCTTGTTGATATNATTCTCTTAATTTTTGCTTATCTAAAAAGCTTTTTATTTCTCCATCAATTTTGAATGAGATTCTTGCTGGGTATAATAGTTTTCGTTGTAGATTTTTCCCTTTAATTACTTTAAATATATCCTGCCATTCCCTTTTGGCCTGCAGAGTTTCTGCTGAAAGACCAGGTGTTAAATGTATGGGGTTTCCTTTGTATGTTATTTGTTTCTTCTCCCTTGCTTCTTTTAATATTCTTTCTTTGTGATTACTATTTGTTAGTTTAATTAGTGTGTGTTTTGGCATGTTTCTCCTTGGCTTTACCCTGCATGGAGCTTTTTGTGCCACTTGACTATTTCCTTTTCCATGTTGGGGAAATTTTCAACTATAATCTCATCAAAAATTTTTCATACCCTTTCTTTTTCTCTTCTTCTGGGACCCCTATAATTTGAATGTTGGTGCATTTGATATTATCCCAGAGGTCTCTGAGACTATCCTCAGTTCTTTTCATTCTTTCTACTTTATTCTGCTCTTCAGCAGCTATTTCCACCATTTATCTTCCAGCTCACTGATTGGTTTTTCTGCTTCAACTATTCTGCTATTGATTCCTTCCAGAGTATTTTTAATTTCAGTAATTGTGTTGTTTTTCTCTGTATGTTTATTCTTTAATTCTTCTAAGTCTTTGTTAATTGATTCTTGCATTTTCTCCATTTTATTTTCAAGGTTTTGATCACTTTTGGTATCATTATTCTGAATTATTTTTCAGGTAGTTTGTCTATTTCCTCTTGATTTGTTTGGACTTGTATGTTTCTAATTTGTTCCTTTATTTGTGTAGTATTTCTCTACTTTTTCATTATTTTTTTATTTAATACTTTATTCTATTTTACAATACTGTATTGGTTTTGCCATACATTGACATGAATCAGCCACAGGTGTACCACAGGTGTACACGATCTCCCCATGCTGAAGCCCCCTCCCACCTCCCTCCCCACACCATCTCCCCGGATCATCCTGTATACCAGCCCCAAGCATCCTGTATCCTGTATTGAACATAGACTGGCGCTTCATTTCTTATATGATAGTATACATGTTTCAGTGCCATTCTCCCAAATCATCCCTTTGAAGTCTCCTTTTCCCAGTCTTTAAGGTTGAATTCTTTCTTCCTTTCGATTTCTGCCCTCCTAAAGTTGGTTAGGTGGTTTTTGTAAGCTTCCTATCTGGTTAGATTTGTGCTGAGTTTTTGTTTTTCCTCTGATGGGCAAGGCTGAGTGAGTAGGTAATCCTGTCTCCTGATAACTGGGTTTGTATTTTTGCCTTTGTTGTTTAGATGAGGTGTCCTGCACAGGGTGCTACTGGTGATTGGGTAAGCCAGGTTTTGTATTCAAGTGGTTTCTTTTGTTTGAATTCTCACTATTTGATATTCCCTCTGGCTAGTTCTCTGGTAGTCTAGGGTCTTGGAATCAATGCTTCAACTCCAAAAGTTCAGGGCTTGAATTCATTTTGAAAGTCAGAAGAACAAAATGGTTATCACTGGGCTAATCAACATGTTGGCTGGACCGTGAACCTTCTGGAGGTTTCAGGAAGAAATGTTTCTTTGCCTTTTCCAACTTATACTCTGTGAGGCCCCTCCCACCATTTTCAAACCTCTCTTTGACTCCCACATTCCTGTAGGGATTTTTTATATTCTGATATTAGTTAGTCCTTTGTAAACCACATGTGTTATGAATATCTAACCCTTAATATCATTTTGAAACTGGATTTAGGAGTTCTGTGCTATAAATGTATAAAGATTGGCCCTTCAGGGTAAAGAAAGTCTTGATTTATAGTGTTTACTGATTTTGTGGTGTAAATATTCGTGCCATGGCCAGTTCAATATAATAATCTGAGGTCACTGAACAAAAGTCTTAGGAGCACAGTATTATATAGTATTTTCACTGCAGAAATACAAACGATAGAAATAAGCTTGAGAACAGATAATAGTAAAATAATTACTAAGCTATATATATTTGAGTAATTGTCATGTTTATTTTAATATACTCTATTTAGGTTTTAGTTTTTACAGTGGCCCAGGATCAGTCCCTAGTTGGGGAACAAAGGTCTCACAAACCATATAGTTTGGCTCAACAAACAAACAAACAAAAAACAATGGCTGAGTTTGAAAGCCAGCTCACAAAATTCCTGAAAATTAGTAGCGGGTTCTCACAAGTTAGTACAAGCCAGATACAATAAAACACTGGAATCCAGTTACCCTGATGCACGCTTCCTATGAACTCTCTTAAGCAGTCACACAATTATTATTGTATTAAATAATGTGTTATCGAAGCATGCCACACAACAGGGAAATGTACATATATTATGTGTACAGCTGAATGTACTGTCACAAAGTAAGCACGTTCATGTACCTACTACCTAGATTGCGATAATGGTGATTACCGGCCCCAGAGGTCTCTCTCATAACCCTTCTCATGCATTAACCCACAAAAGTAACCATGACTGTGATTCAGCGTCATTGATTGCAGGGGTCTTGAACTTTACATATGGAGCTATACATTTTTTTTAATGTATAAAAAAGTTACTGTCAAAATTATATATCACTCCTTAATTAGTTGAAGGAAGTTTCCTTGAGGAAGTAGATATATTCTGACTTTTGTTCATCAGGTTTGGTGACCCTGGTATGTTCTAGAAAGATTTGCAAATGGAATGCTACCTGCCCACTCTTGTCATTTGAAATATTTGACTAGGTTACATTTCCAATAAAATGTATAAAACTGTCTCATATTTTAAATGCATGTGCAGTATGCTTTACTGAGCATATCTAACAAGTACGTGGAAAATCTATTGTATTCATTTCCACAAGTAACACACATGCCAGCTTTCCCAAACCATAATGACTGTCAGGATAAGATTGTTACTGTGGGGCAATGTATGAATTGTCTGAATGTATAAGTGAATTCCTCCCAGAATGTAATCCTTTGGTGCATCTGTTACATATTTAGACTTTTTTTTTTTACGTAGTTTATTGTGAGTCAACCAGATGTGCAGTTCTCTCACCCATGATATCACAAAAAATGAAAAGTTCATGACTGTCCGCAAGCTCAGAACAGTGAGGATCAAGAAAGGTAGACCTCTTTGCTCCCACAAACTGAGTTTCAAATCCATGGCTCTCATGGGGAATTTCTAAGTGGACTAGTGACCCTGGGACAAGAATGCACAATTTGGCAAAAGAATCATTTCTGCATTTTTTCTAGTATCTTGACATTGAAGTCTCTTTCAGAGCCATGGTTTTGATTCTTGACAGTGAGAGAAAAGTATAAAAATTTGACTGACAGTCCCTTATAGGACTTGAGAGAGAGAGAGAGGGAGAGAGAGTGTTTGTATGAGTGATGTGGGCTCAAGCCAGCTTTTTTTTTTAATGAAATGGTTTCATTTCCCCTCAAGTATTTGTATTTCTCCTCATTTTTGCATGTCACTCTCTGTTCTGAAAATCATGCAGTACGTTATCACCAGAGCTAAGCTTTTGTCTCTCCTGTTCCTCTCCTGTTTGGGTCTGCTCTGATCTCCCACTCAACAGTTTGCTTATGAACTTAGTCAGTCAATCAGCAGGAACAGTCCCTCCCTAAGAGTATCAGAGTTTCAGGCCATTGGCATATAGCAAGTAGAAACTCCCCCTAAATTTTGCAGTTTCACATTGCTTTTCCTATTTCAGTAGTTCCTCTTAGTATTCTCATACCAGAAGTGAAAACTTCCAGAATAGCCATAGAAGAGAGAAGGGTTATGTGTCTGTGTTCCTAAGGGCATTTGTACATGGAAGGTACACCTCAGAATACAAAATTAAACCACCAACCCTCACAGCACTCCTGTCATGATAATTACCCACATAAGCAGCAGAAAGTAGCTACTAAGGGACTTAGGAGGTTTCTGTGAGAACATGGAGGAAATGAAAGGTTTCCTTCTTTGTGCCTTTGCTCTGCTCTCCTCTGTCTAGAGGCCTTTCCAGGTTGTTATCTGCTAGATACATCCTTTACATGAAATGTCTTATTTCTGCTTATAAAATGAGAGCTGTCTAAATGCTTTGAATATGTGACAACAGTCAGATACAGAACTGCTTTGTGACCTCTTAAATGCCAAACTTGATTTTAAGGCAATGGTGGGAAATGATAAGATAGACTGTTCTGTTGCCCTATCAGCATGATCTACAGCTGGTGTGCCTTCTTCCTAATAGCTGTGTGTGGGATGATCAACACCCCATTTGCTTTTTAGTTTGCAGTCACCATTGGCTCATTAGGCTTCCTGTATGGGAAACAGCAGTCTCTGATTTACTGAGGCCACATACAACTAAACACCTCCTGTTACACCAGCTCCCAACACACTCTCCAAACATCTATAAAGGAATTCCTTAATCAATGACTCATGTAGCCACATCTGGGGAAGACCTCAATCAGACATTCACAACACATAACCATCACAGGGCAAAGTTATTAAGAAATTGGGATAGGAACTAGAGAGGTGGATCAGAGTTCATATTTTCATAGAAATTTTTAAAAGGATATACTGCTGTTTAAAAATCAGGGTTAGTCTCCATCCTATTTCCCAAGCAATCAAGAATCAATAATCGATTTCTGGTATCTCAAAAAAAAAAAAATCTGATGAAAAGAGAGCCATGATCCCTAGTGATTCCAGGTTATCAGAGGTAATTTGTCGAGAAATATGTTCAAGAGGCACTCCTGTTGCCTTCATAGTTGTAATTCTACCTTCAGAATCAGTATTTCAGAGTTACAGACATATTAATGTCCCACTGTTAGAGATATGTCATAAGGAAACAAAACTTCAGAGTATTCTTTCCTCCTGCCTCTCACTGTGCTAAGCATTCATTACCATAAGCCAAGGAAAAAGACAGTAAAGTTAGCATTTGATTATTTTCATTACACATCATCAAGTCTATTTGGTATAATGTTCTTTAAACATTGATTTAAACATAGTCTCTATTCTTAGAGGATTAATGACTAAGGAACAGAGGGATATCCACAAAAGTATAAAAGCAGTATGAATCAAGAGTAGAAGAGTTGTTCTTGCATTGCTGGTGGGAACGTAAATTGATAAAGCCACTACGGAAGATGGTATGGAAATTCTTTAAAAAGCTAGGAATAAAACCAACATATGACCCAGCAATCCCACTCCTAGGCAAATACCCTGAGGGAAGCAAAATTGAAAAAAGACACATGTACCCCAATGTTCATTGCAACACTATGTACAATAGCTAGAACAGAGAAGCAACCTACATGTCCATTAACAGATGAATGGATAAAGAAGCTGTGGTATGTATATACAATGGAATATTACTCAGCCATATAAAAACATTAATTTGAGTTAGTTCTAATGAGATGGTTGAACCGAGAGCCTATTATACAGACTGAAGTCAGAGAGAGAAATATAAATATCATATACTGACGCACATATATGGAATCTAGAAAAATGGTACTGATGAATTTACTTGCAGGGCAACAATGGAGAAACAGACATAGAGAGCAGACCTATGGACACGGGGAAGGGGAGGAGGGAGAAGATGAGACGTATGGCAAGAGTAACATGGAAATTTACAATACCATATGTAAAATAGATAGCCAGTGGGAATTAGCTATATGATTCAGGGAACTCAAAGAAAGCTCTATGACAATCTAGAATCTAGGCTGGGATGGAGAGGGAGATGGGAGGGAGGTTTTGGAGGGAGGGGACATGGGTGTACCTATGACTGATTCTTGTTGATATATGACAGAAAATCACAAAATTCTGTAAAGCAATTATCCTTCAATTAAAAAATAAAGAGGCAAAAAAAAAGGTGAAAGGATTAAATATGGAACTCACTTTTAAAACGGGGAGTCTGGGTTTAAAGGAAACTCTAAAAACAATTTAAACACCAAAAGCTATTAGCTCTGTGTTAATTTTGATTCACATTTTACATATTTTTCTTTTATCTCTTTTCATTCTTCTTTCTTAAACTGAGGTAGTAAGCTTGACAGTTGACGGTGTGTGTGCTCCATTGTGTCTGACTCTGCAATCCCATCGACTATAGCCCACTAGGCTCTTCGGTCCATGAAATTTTCCAGGCAAGAATACTGGAGTGGGTTGCCATTTCCCTCTCCCTGAATTTAAAGTCTGTATTCAGCTCAGTTGCTCAGTCATGTTCAACTCTCTACGACCCCATGAACCACAGCACGCCAGGCCTCCCTGTCCATCACCAACTCCACAGTCCACCCAAACCCATGTCCATCGAGTTGGTGATTCCATCCAACCATCTCATCCTCTGTCATCCCCTTCTCCTCCTGCTCTCAATATTTTCCAGCAACAGGGTCTTTTCAAATGAGTCAGCTCTCCACATCAGGTGGCCAAAGTATTGGAGTTTCAGCTTCAACATCAGTCCCTCCATTAGCCTGGGCTATTCATTTTTGTTTATAGCCCAGACTAATACAGACTGTAAACTCAGATAAGAGTAGGAGAAACTTAGAGAAGAACAATAAAAAAGCAAACATTTCACATAAGCGAGAAAGCAAAGCTGCATTACAGGATGGGGAACACATGTACACCCATGGCTGATTCATGTAAAAGTATTTCAAAAACCACAGTATTGTAAAGTAATTAGCCTCCAATTACCCATGGCGGATTCATGTTGATGTATGGCAAAACCAATACAGTATTGTAAAGTAAAAAAATAAAAAATAAATTAAAAATAAAAACATACACAATAAAAAATAAAATAAAATTTTAAAAATTGCATTTTTAAAAAAGGAGGAATAGGAGTAATGGTTACAGATTAAAAGAGGTTTAAGAGATTTAGCAGCTAAATTCCTTGTATAGACCTTGTTTGGATCCTGATCTAAACAAATCAGTGTGAAAAGTAATTTTTGAGACAACTAGGGAAAATTGTACCTGGACTGTATTATCAGATAGTAAGGAGTTATTGTTAATTTCTTTCAGTGCGATCATGAATTAAGGTTATGTTATTTTGCTGAATAAAGTCCGTCTAGTCAAGGCTATGGTTTTCCCAGTGGTCATGTATGGATGTGAGAGTTGGACTGTGAAGAAGGCTGAGCGCCGAAGAATTGATGCTTTTGAACTGTGGTGTTGGAGAAGACTCTTGAGAGTCCCTTGGATTGCAAGGAGATCCAACCAGTCCATTCTAAAGACCAGCCCTGGGTGTTCTTTAGAAGGAATGATGCTAAAGCTGAAACTCCAGTACTTTGGCCACCTCATGCGAAGAGTTGACTCATTGGAAAAGACTGTGATGCTGGGAGGGATTGGGGACAGGAGGAGAAGGGGACGACAGAGGATGAGATGGCTGGATGGCATCACTGACTTGATGGACGCGAGTCTGAGTGAACTCCGGGAGTTGGTGATGGCCAGGGAGGCCTGGCGTGCTGCGATTCATGGGGTCGCAAAGAGTCGGACGCGACTGAGTGACTGAACTGAACTGAACTGAACTGAAGTTCTTACAGTTAGAGTAGTTACTAAGATATTTACAAAAAGCAATGCTATAAAATGATATGCCTGGGATTTGCTGTAAGATAGTGCTGCGAAAAACTGTGAGGGATAGTAGAATAGTAAAATAAAGCTGAGTGATGAGTTCAATAGGGGAAAAAAAATGAGAAGATATATCAAGACATTAAAAAGTGATTTAATGGTTATGTTTTTACTTTTCATCATTAGAGACTGGAATTCCTAATGATAGGAGACACAGACAGGTACAGGAAGAAAGAGGGTGGAGTAAAAAGACTGTTGGCAAAACAGATGAATTAAAATACCAAGATTTGGACAGGAGAGTTTGGAAGGGGAAAAAAAGAAGAGTGCATTGCATCTTAAACCAGTCTGCTGCTGGATACTGAAGTTAGCTCTTAGAAAAGTGCTCAGTGAAAATAACAGAAGGAAGACAAAGTACCTTTTGGATCTTGCCTAGCCGCTGTTATTATGTAGCACTTTGGATGAAAAACTGAGTAAATTTACTAAATAAATAAAGCTTTGGCAATGTATTTAAATTGTGTTGAAAACCAAAGCACTTCAGGATGCTGAGTAGTATTGAATCAATAAAGTGAACTTTACCACATATAAATATATTCTATTCACATAGGTCATTACCCAAAATTCACAATGATAGCCTGATTAATAGTGCATGGAGTAGATTTCCCAGATGCCAGCCAGATGTTCAAAGAAAACTAATGCGGTTTGACTTAAGGAGAAAAGTATAAATTATATGTTCTCTGACATATGTAATGGAACAAATGGAAAGCATCCCATGTGAATTCCAGACTTATTTCATTGTTTTATTTATATTAAAGATGAGAGAGGAAATGCTATATAATTTTTAGGCCTACAAGAAAAAATATAAAGGAGAAAAATACCACTTAAATATAGTCAGTGAGCATAAATGGTTAATTACACCTGTTATAACAACAATAATATCTTTGTTTTTTGTTACCATTTTCATTCTAGAAGATGATTGATGATATTTTGCAGCCCACCACTGTCTGATGAAAACTCCAAAAGTATAAAGTAGCAAATTGGCAATAATAGAAAAATTCAGTCCCCAATGAAACAAAAATATAGATTCAGATATGAAGGGATGTCTTCTAAATTTTCAATTATCAGAGGTTTTAAGGTTCATCACACATTGAGTATAGAAACAATGATCAAAAGATATACTTGTAATATTAGAAAGCAGTTTTTCCTTTTGCTTATAGCTACTACAAATGACTAGAAACTAAGAAGCTTTTTTTTTTCAAAATAAATATATCAATTTCTACTTTGATAGACTTGTTCTATCTTATGTTCAGTTACAGTTCTTAGATTATAATAAGCATATAGTTGACCCTTAAACAACTTGGGGAATAGCAGCACTGGCCATCTGCACTGTTTAAAATCCACAGATAACATGCAGTCAGCCCTCCGTATTTCAGATTTGTCCTTATGTGTGGCTCCTTATCCATCATGTCAATCAACAAGGATCATGTGTTATGTAGTATTTATTACTGAAAAAAAAGATCTAAGTGTAAGTGAACCCATACAGTTCAAATCTGTGTTGTTCAAGGGTCAGCTGTAGTTAGAAAGC
>SJYW01016377.1:509927-525184 GCA_006410735.1 Raphicerus campestris | reverse complement strand
TTCTTAAACTGAGGTAGTAAGCTTGACAGTTGACGGTGTGTGTGCTCCATTGTGTCTGACTCTGCAATCCCATCGACTATAGCCCACTAGGCTCTTCGGTCCATGAAATTTTCCAGGCAAGAATACTGGAGTGGGTTGCCATTTCCCTCTCCCTGAATTTAAAGTCTGTATTCAGCTCAGTTGCTCAGTCATGTTCGACTCTCTACGACCCCATGAACCACAGCACGCCAGGCCTCCCTGTCCATCACCAACTCCACAGTCCACCCAAACCCATGTCCATCGAGTTGGTGATGCCATCCAACCATCTCATCCTCTGTCATCCCCTTCTCCTCCTGCTCTCAATATTTTCCAGCAACAGGGTCTTTTCAAATGAGTCAGCTCTCCACATCAGGTGGCCAAAGTATTGGAGTTTCAGCTTCAACATCAGTCCCTCCATTAGCCTGGGCTATTCATTTTTGTTTATAGCCCAGACTAATACAGACTGTAAACTCAGATAAGAGTAGGAGAAACTTAGAGAAGAACAATAAAAAAGCAAACATTTCACATAAGCGAGAAAGCAAAGCTGCATTACAGGATGGGGAACACATGTACACCCATGGCTGATTCATGTAAAAGTATTTCAAAAACCACAGTATTGTAAAGTAATTAGCCTCCAATTACCCATGGCGGATTCATGTTGATGTATGGCAAAACCAATACAGTATTGTAAAGTAAAAAAATAAAAAATAAATTAAAAATAAAAACATACACAATAAAAAATAAAATAAAATTTTAAAAATTGCATTTTTAAAAAAGGAGGAATAGGAGTAATGGTTACAGATTAAAAGAGGTTTAAGAGATTTAGCAGCTAAATTCCTTGTATAGACCTTGTTTGGATCCTGATCTAAACAAATCAGTGTGAAAAGTAATTTTTGAGACAACTAGGGAAAATTGTACCTGGACTGTATTATCAGATAGTAAGGAGTTATTGTTAATTTCTTTCAGTGCGATCATGAATTAAGGTTATGTTATTTTGCTGAATAAAGTCCGTCTAGTCAAGGCTATGGTTTTCCCAGTGGTCATGTATGGATGTGAGAGTTGGACTGTGAAGAAGGCTGAGCGCCGAAGAATTGATGCTTTTGAACTGTGGTGTTGGAGAAGACTCTTGAGAGTCCCTTGGATTGCAAGGAGATCCAACCAGTCCATTCTAAAGACCAGCCCTGGGTGTTCTTTAGAAGGAATGATGCTAAAGCTGAAACTCCAGTACTTTGGCCACCTCATGCGAAGAGTTGACTCATTGGAAAAGACTGTGATGCTGGGAGGGATTGGGGACAGGAGGAGAAGGGGACGACAGAGGATGAGATGGCTGGATGGCATCACTGACTTGATGGACACGAGTCTGAGTGAACTCCGGGAGTTGGTGATGGCCAGGGAGGCCTGGCGTGCTGCGATTCATGGGGTCGCAAAGAGTCGGACGCGACTGAGTGACTGAACTGAACTGAACTGAACTGAAGTTCTTACAGTTAGAGTAGTTACTAAGATATTTACAAAAAGCAATGCTATAAAATGATATGCCTGGGATTTGCTGTAAGATAGTGCTGCGAAAAACTGTGAGGGATAGTAGAATAGTAAAATAAAGCTGAGTGATGAGTTCAATAGGGGAAAAAAAATGAGAAGATATATCAAGACATTAAAAAGTGATTTAATGGTTATGTTTTTACTTTTCATCATTAGAGACTGGAATTCCTAATGATAGGAGACACAGACAGGTACAGGAAGAAAGAGGGTGGAGTAAAAAGACTGTTGGCAAAACAGATGAATTAAAATACCAAGATTTGGACAGGAGAGTTTGGAAGGGGAAAAAAAGAAGAGTGCATTGCATCTTAAACCAGTCTGCTGCTGGATACTGAAGTTAGCTCTTAGAAAAGTGCTCAGTGAAAATAACAGAAGGAAGACAAAGTACCTTTTGGATCTTGCCTAGCCGCTGTTATTATGTAGCACTTTGGATGAAAAACTGAGTAAATTTACTAAATAAATAAAGCTTTGGCAATGTATTTAAATTGTGTTGAAAACCAAAGCACTTCAGGATGCTGAGTAGTATTGAATCAATAAAGTGAACTTTACCACATATAAATATATTCTATTCACATAGGTCATTACCCAAAATTCACAATGATAGCCTGATTAATAGTGCATGGAGTAGATTTCCCAGATGCCAGCCAGATGTTCAAAGAAAACTAATGCGGTTTGACTTAAGGAGAAAAGTATAAATTATATGTTCTCTGACATATGTAATGGAACAAATGGAAAGCATCCCATGTGAATTCCAGACTTATTTCATTGTTTTATTTATATTAAAGATGAGAGAGGAAATGCTATATAATTTTTAGGCCGACAAGAAAAAATATAAAGGAGAAAAATACCACTTAAATATAGTCAGTGAGCATAAATGGTTAATTACACCTGTTATAACAACAATAATATCTTTGTTTTTTGTTACCATTTTCATTCTAGAAGATGATTGATGATATTTTGCAGCCCACCACTGTCTGATGAAAACTCCAAAAGTATAAAGTAGCAAATTGGCAATAATAGAAAAATTCAGTCCCCAATGAAACAAAAATATAGATTCAGATATGAAGGGATGTCTTCTAAATTTTCAATTATCAGAGGTTTTAAGGTTCATCACACATTGAGTATAGAAACAATGATCAAAAGATATACTTGTAATATTAGAAAGCAGTTTTTCCTTTTGCTTATAGCTACTACAAATGACTAGAAACTAAGAAGCTTTTTTTTTTCAAAATAAATATATCAATTTCTACTTTGATAGACTTGTTCTATCTTATGTTCAGTTACAGTTCTTAGATTATAATAAGCATATAGTTGACCCTTAAACAACTTGGGGAATAGCAGCACTGGCCATCTGCACTGTTTAAAATCCACAGATAACATGCAGTCAGCCCTCCGTATTTCAGATTTGTCCTTATGTGTGGCTCCTTATCCATCATGTCAATCAACAAGGATCATGTGTTATGTAGTATTTATTACTGAAAAAAAAGATCTAAGTGTAAGTGAACCCATACAGTTCAAATCTGTGTTGTTCAAGGGTCAGCTGTAGTTAGAAAGCCAATAGATTTTTTTTTTTTAATGAGAAAGCTAGGATAAAACAGATTCTTTAAGAAAAGAGAGAAGGAAAAAAAAAAACAAACAGTGGCACTCTAGGAAATTTTTAACAAATGTCATCAGAAAAAAAGAGGCTGAATTCATAGCATGTGCCAATTCCCATGGTATAAGTATGCAATCTATTTTTGTGATCGATTTCATGTTGCTAACATGATGTCAATGAACACAAGTGAGGGAAAGAAGACATGCTCCCATAAGGTCTGGCTCTAACACAAAGCGAACCATACTCTTTGCTCATTGAATAGAGCTAACAATCTATTGTTAATAGCCAGGATGTCTTCTAAACCAAGGTGGTGTGTAGGTGGCCTGAACATACTTGCTTAATATACTGCAGCTTGGTTGATTCTATAACAAGGAATGTTGTGGACTGTAGTATTTCTCCTATTGGGGTGAGGAGATCTGTTATGGTATGCTAATGAAAAATGAAAGGGTGAATAAAGACAGGCCTCAGTAATGGAAAGTATCTATCATCTTCCCCAGAGAGTCAAATTTAGTTGCCAATGTAAGGTTTGAGCTAAACTGATCAGGACCTGTCATCCACATTTTAACCTGTATTTACACTGTTTCTCTTCCTTTTCTTATTTCTTTTTCTTACAAAAATAATGCAAAGCCGTCTATTTTTCTATTTTATATGCACAGATTTCACTGAGCAATACATAAAACATTCTCTTCTACTCTATTTCATACTATGCTGTGCTATACTATTTTATATGTATCTATCATGACCCCTAACATGTGCCTAAATTCTTCTACACAGTATGAAGAATAAAAATACAGAATACTATCCTATTCTTTTGGAGAAGACTCTTGAGAGTCTCTTGGATTTCAAGGAGATCAAACCAGTCAATCTTAAAAGAAACAAACCCTGAATCCTCATCAGAAGGACTGATGCTGAAGCTCCTGTACCTTGGCTACCTGATGTGAACAGCTTACTCACTGGAAAAGCTCCCAGTGCTGGGAAAGATTGAAGGCAGGAAGAGAAGAGGGCAATAGAGGATGAGATGGTTGGATGGCATCACTGATTCGGTGGACATGAATTTGGGAAAACTCTGGAAAATAGGGAAAGGGAGGCCTAGCATGCAGTAGTCTATGGGGTTGTAAAAGTTGGGCACAATTTAGTGACTGAACAACAACAAATCCTGTTCTTCTAAAAATTTAGAATCTTAATTATTATATAGTAACAATAAACAGATCAAGTATAGAGCAAGAATTTGGAATGAGACACCAAGAAAAGGATAAATGACCTTTTTGTATCCTAAAGAATAACTGGATGATACTTTTATATAGTAGAGCACAGAGATTAACCTCACCTCTAGGAGTTTTATCAAGCAGTTTTTATTTAAGGTTAAAATATTATATAAGATTTAATCTATTAAATGAAACTATTATATCTCATTCCTGCCTTCTTCATGATACATCTATGCTCAACATATAGGCCATAAACCGAAATACAATGCTCAAAACAGAAAATTTCAACAAGTTTTAAAATAATATATCTATTTATATTATTAAACTAAGCCTTTTCTCAGTTCCATATATTGACAAACATAAATGTTAGACCTTTACTGACTGAGAAAAAAATATGGCTTGACCTCCAGTGATATATTTTGACAGATATCAAGGCTTTTTAGGTTAAAGTTAAATTCAATAGGCAAAAGCGAGGAAACAAGTGTTATATCTGGGATAGTCATCAATTTCTCTAACTTCAGTTTCTCTTGCATGAACTCCTTAAGCTTTGAACCCTTTTTCTTCCTTGCGATTTATAACATTTCATGACATTATATGAATTACAAATCAAGAGTACTATAGAAATAACAAAGTATTGATTTCATAAAATGAGAAGCCTCGACTCACAACAACTTTCAGAAATAACCTGATCCTTTTATTTCTGGCCTGTTTAATGTGAATGAGCCTGTGTGAATGAGTCTCTTAATAACTGTATACTTTCCTTCACAGTGTACAAGTGTCCCTTGCTTTAACCCACCTCACCACGAGACAGTGCATTATTATGCTGTTTCTTTTATCTGCCTTTAACATTCTTGTTGGCTTGTGATCCAATACCCTTTGCCAAAAAGTACAATAAATCTTACAATAACAGTATCTAGCTATGATATACATAGTAGTATTATACTTGTGAATTTATCTTCATAATAATTAACCTGCAGTATTAAATGAAGATACAGGTTATTAGTAAAAGAGGGTACTGTATTCAAAACACCATGAGGGTATGGTTCTTCTGACTACAATATAATGCTTTGCATTGGAAAGTCCCATTGAGAAAGCCGTGAAGGGCATAATGTGCATACATCTTTTGAAAGATTTGGGGAAGACCCTAGATAGCAACTGTTTAAAGCATTCATTTTTAAGTGATAGATTGAAGAGTTTGTCCCTGGCTCATGTAGCCAAGGCAAAGGTCTCCAGACTTGCTGTTCTCTGAACCACAGTGACTGCTTAATATTCTCTTGGTATCGTGTGAGGAGTTACATGGGACTCAGTCTTTACCCGTGTTCTCTGAGGGGACCGAGGACCTCTTTACTCACTTCTTCCAGCAATCTTATGACTATAGAGTTCAGCTGTGCAAACCCAGTACTTCTTAGAATGGAAACCAGAAATACCACCGGGACTTTTCACTATCCTGGGGTCACTGTGCTATTCCTTTCAGACTTGATAAGGCTTCCATATGTTAACTTTGGAACTGCAGTGTACACATTTTCAGAAATGACACTGCTGACACATTGAGCTTCTGGTATTCTTCTGCGATTATAAAAAGGAAGGACAACTTGCCACTTTCCTCTTGACAAGGAAAAATAACCATAGTACACATCCTGCCAAATGAATTTAATGGACTTTCTAATAAAAAGCAATTGTAAAGAATAAATGTTTAATATTTTTAGGGAATATGTCTAAGTTGACCACCAAATTAGTTTCTTGGTCAAACCAATGAATAGAGATTATCAAGGGACAAAGGAGGCATTCATAAAGGAAAGCCAAATTTTCCTACTTTACCTTTTGCTTTGAATCTCTCTATTGGCTATTTAATGGATACCAAAAATTATCTTGCATACAACTTGGGAATTTTTGGAATTTTGTCTTGCTACTGAAACTATCTAGGCCTTCTTGTTTTTCATCCATAAAAGATGTCTATAAAATGATCACATCCTAACATTACTATGAATAGCAAATGAGATAACCCACATAAAGCACTTAGAATAGTTCATAGAATACATATGCTCTCATATGAATCTCAATGATGATGATGATGGTGATGATGATGATTTATACACCAATACCTGAAATAAAGTGTGTAGGCTGAAGCTGTCTTAGTTCCCACAGGTAATGTATGATCATATTTGCCAGTGAATTTTCATAATTGGATTTCCTTTAGAGAATGATCAGAGTTGTACTAGCTAAGTTGCAAAGTTGCAGCTCAACTTGCAAAGTTGAGATTGGGAAACTAAATGTTTATACCAACTAGCTCTTTACCCTAATTATTATAGTGGTATATAAAAATATAAATAAAAGTTTCCCTGAATGTATTCCTACTAATTTATACATCAATTATTTTATGTTTTTGATGGTAGAAGTGTCCTATTGCAGGTATCACAACTCTTTTTCCAAAACCCTAAAACGCATTAAACTCCAAATGTAAAGAGGAAAACATGCCTTAAAAGTAGCCTACGCCCTTTCAGTTCTATTTGTCATTCCCTCCTCTGTAACCTGGCCCTCACCCAGTGAAAAAATTAATGAAGCAACTCAAAATTGATAGTCAAATAAGGCAAAAGACCAAATTCTTGCTCCCAGTAGGAAACTAACATTTTGAAAAGATGACAGGTGAATTATTTCATTCTCCATTGCTCTAACTTTCTGAAAATACATTTACTTTTTTCAATAGCGGTGGCCTTGGCAAGAAACTTAAAAGTTTCTTCAGGGATTTAGACAACCACACACAACCATTTCAGACCAGACCAGCAGCCTTACATTCCTTCTCAAAGGCCCAAATCATAACCCATGAGACAGAGCAAGCTGCTTCATTAAAAGGATAGTTCTTATTTCTAGAGAAAAGTTACAGTAATGAAGCAATTTCTTCCCATTATAATACTTCCGCTCAAAGGGACACCTTCAAGTTTGTTAGGCTAAGAAAGTGTGCGTGTCTGCTCAGTCAGGTCCAACTCTTTGAGACCCTGTGAACTTGCCTTAAATAATGGACCCTGTTGTTTTCAGTGTACTGATTTTAGGCAATGTGTTTTATTTTAAAACTATTCTTGTCATTAAAGAGAGAAGGCAACATATGCCAGTAACATTCTCAGATCAAATAAACAGGTACTTCTAAGCAGTTATTAATTATACAGTGTTCTACTAAGAGTTATTATCTCAAATGGAAAGAAGCTGGACTCCTGTAACTGCTTTCGATCCATCTAGCTGCCCAATCTGGTGTAAATGCCAATGGACGTGATTTTGCTACACTCTGATAAAAGGGAAACTATGTTAAAGGAAACAGATCACTTTTTAACCTGTTTTTCTTTTACATCATTTTCACCCTTCTTTTGCTCATTGACCGATTCTATGGTATATATTTTAAGTCTCATATCTTTTCTTGACCAGTGTATTTAAACTTCAACTTCCTTTTAATCTTGTTGCTATCTAATTTAATTTTTTCTCAATGGAAGGTATAATTACATAAAATTATCTTGTTCAATTATTTTATCTATTTTTCTTTAATTTTCAATCATTACAATCTTTAAAACTCCATCAGCCCCACAAGAGCAGGGCATTATGTGGATTTTTCATCTAAAAAAAGGTCTAGGAGATGCTGAACAACTATTTACAATGTACCAAAGATTATGTATGGCATATATATATATATATATATATATATATATATATATCTCAACAATCTTACATTTCTTCTCAAAGACCCAAGCATGAGATAAAACAAGCTTCTTCCTTTATTCATTATAAAGCTATTTGTTTCCATTATAATATTTCAGGCTCAAAGGAACACCCAGGTGATGCTAGTGGTAAAGAATTCACCTGCCAATGAAAGAGACTCAGGTTCCAACCCTTGGGTTGGGAAGATCCCTGGAGTCACAGTCCACTCCAGTACTCCTGCCTGGAGAATCCCATGGACAGAGGAGCCTGGCGGGCTATAGTCCATAGGGTCACAAAGAGTCAGACGTGACTGAAGCGACTCGGCATGCGTGTATGCACATAGATATAGATAGACAAAGACATTGATATAAATACAGACAGGGTTTCCTTGTGTTAGTCTCTTATTTGTGTCTGACTCTTTATGACCCCATAAACTGTAGTTTACC
This sequence comes from Raphicerus campestris, assembly GCA_006410735.1. NCBI lineage: Eukaryota > Metazoa > Chordata > Mammalia > Artiodactyla > Bovidae > Raphicerus > Raphicerus campestris. Next base: position 516,704 of record SJYW01016377.1, on the reverse strand, counting down.
AGGCTCCTCTGTCCATGGGATTCTTCAGGCAAGAATACCAGAGTGGGTTGACATTTCCTTCTCCAGGGGATCTTCCTGACCCAGGGANTCTCAAAGGCCCAAATCATAACCCATGAGACAGAGCAAGCTGCTTCATTAAAAGGATAGTTCTTATTTCTAGAGAAAAGTTACAGTAATGAAGCTATTTCTTCCCATTATAATACTTCCGCTCAAAGGGACACCTTCAAGTTTGTTAGGCTAAGAAAGTGTGCGTGTCTGCTCAGTCAGGTCCAACTCTTTGAGACCCTGTGAACTTGCCTTAAATAATGGACCCTGTTGTTTTCAGTGTACTGATTTTAGGCAATGTGTTTTATTTTAAAACTATTCTTGTCATTAAAGAGAGAAGGCAACATATGCCAGTAACATTCTCAGATCAAATAAACAGGTACTTCTAAGCAGTTATTAATTATACAGTGTTCTACTAAGAGTTATTATCTCAAATGGAAAGAAGCTGGACTCCTGTAACTGCTTTCGATCCATCTAGCTGCCCAATCTGGTGTAAATGCCAATGGACGTGATTTTGCTACACTCTGATAAAAGGGAAACTATGTTAAAGGAAACAGATCACTTTTTAACCTGTTTTTCTTTTACATCATTTTCACCCTTCTTTTGCTCATTGACCGATTCTATGGTATATATTTTAAGTCTCATATCTTTTCTTGACCAGTGTATTTAAACTTCAACTTCCTTTTAATCTTGTTGCTATCTAATTTAATTTTTTTTCAATGGAAGGTATAATTACATAAAATTATCTTGTTCAATTATTTTATCTATTTTTCTTTAATTTTCAATCATTACAATCTTTAAAACTCCATCAGCCCCACAAGAGCAGGGCATTATGTGGATTTTTCATCTAAAAAAAGGTCTAGGAGATGCTGAACAACTATTTACAATGTACCAAAGATTATGTATGGCATATATATATATATATATATATATATATATATATATCTCAACAATCTTACATTTCTTCTCAAAGACCCAAGCATGAGATAAAACAAGCTTCTTCCTTTATTCATTATAAAGCTATTTGTTTCCATTATAATATTTCAGGCTCAAAGGAACACCCAGGTGATGCTAGTGGTAAAGAATTCACCTGCCAATGAAAGAGACTCAGGTTCCAACCCTTGGGTTGGGAAGATCCCTGGAGTCACAGTCCACTCCAGTACTCCTGCCTGGAGAATCCCATGGACAGAGGAGCCTGGCGGGCTATAGTCCATAGGGTCACAAAGAGTCAGACGTGACTGAAGCGACTCGGCATGCGTGTATGCACATAGATATAGATAGACAAAGACATTGACATAAATACAGACAGGGTTTCCTTGTGTTAGTCTCTTATTTGTGTCTGACTCTTTATGACCCCATAAACTGTAGTTTACCAGGCTCCTCTGTCCATGGGATTCTTCAGGCAAGAATACCAGAGTGGGTTGACATTTCCTTCTCCAGGGGATCTTCCTGACCCAGGGACTGAACCATCATCTCCTATGTTGTAGGCGGACTCTTTAGTATCTGAGCTACCAGGGAAGCCAGGGGGTTGCAAAGAATCAGACAAGACTAATACTTTCACTTTCAGGGCTTCCTGGGTGGCTCAGTGGGAAAGAGTTCACCCACCAAGTAGGATATGTAGGTTTAATCCGTGGGTCAGGAAGATCCTCTGGAAAAGGAAATGACAATCCCCTGTAGGACTTGCCTGGGTAATTCCGTGGACAGAGGAGCCTGGCAGGCTACAGTCCATGGGGTCATAAAAAAGTCAGACATGACTAACGACTAAAAAGCAAATATAGATATATATTTTCCAAATATATATATTTGCTCTTTTTTTCCAGGCTATAGAATGACTCAAGATTTTAAAAGGAAAAAAAAAAAAAAACCAAAACACATGTTTAAGGTTCTGGTAAAACTGCTACAAACTTTTATTCTAGTGCATAAAATCAGTTCAAAGGTCTCATGCCCTTTATATTCATGTTCATAGCCATAGTAAATTTAAAATCATAGAAATAAAATGTAATAGTAGCAAGTCCCACAATAAAGAGTTTTTTCCCCATATATATCAAGTATATGTTCTGATATCCCCTTAAGAAAAAATGAACAAGAGAAGTAGCTCTAAAATATTATGTAGAGAAATAAAGTTTTGTTTGATAAGAAATATTAATTTTGTTCACAATCTATTTGTAGCAGAATAAACCATATCATATTAATTTTATAGATCTACCAATTCTAANTCCCACAATAAAGAGTTTTTTCCCCATATATATCAAGTATATGTTCTGATATCCCCTTAAGAAAAAAAGAATAAGAGAAGTAGCTCTAAAATATTATGTAGAGAAATAAAGTTTTGTTTGATAAGAAATATTAATTTTGTTCACCATCTATTTGTAGCAGAATAAACCATATCATATTAATTTTATAGATCTTCTACCAATTCTAATCCCCTTTTAAAATCATAATTATTATATTAACAGACATTTACTTAAGGCATACCCTTCATTCCACTATGACAAGGTTTAGAACTGCAGAGACAGTCCCCTGTACCTAAAGAGGAATAAATAGCTCTTCAAGATAAATATAGTAACTGTGATAAGGAGAGTTAAACAAATAGTCTTTGGAAACATAAAGGGAAAGAACTAACACTGCTTTTCATGAAAGAGAGATCACTCATTCATATATTCATTTACTTTCAAGTATCTATTGTGCCAACACTATATATTAATATAATAGGGTGTACTATCTGGTAAGGTCTATATAAAATTTTTTTTAATTTATTTTTTATTGAAGTATAATTGATTATATATAGACTTGAAGAAGATCTAGAAATTATCAGCTAGAGAGGAAGAGAGAATTTACAATATGGTTGTAGTAAATACTAAAACACCGAAGTACATAGAGCAGTTGAAAAGAACTCAGCTCATATTGGAAAATCAGGGAAAGCTTTAAAACATAACAAAATTTTTAATCTCAGAAGTGAAGGATGAATTGGAATTATGAAGTAATGATGAGATGTGCTGAAAAAGAAAGCCATGCAGATAGGCAAACAGCATATTCAAACATGTAGAAAAGAGAATTTAAGATGTACTAGAAACTTAAGATAGTTCAGCATGAATAGAGCTAATCATAAACTTGAGTAATAGATGAGAATTGAAGGGAAATAGTCAGAGGTTATTTAATATAGTACTTGGAAAAACATGTTGAGATGACTACTGAAGTCTATCTACCCAAGAAAGAATGAACATTCCCAGAAAGAGAGACTGACTGGTAAAAACACACAGAACTATGAAAGCCTTATTTAGCAAAAATCAATTAAGTCTATGGGATAGAGTTAAGTGGTTACGGACAGGGAGGCTTGGCGTGCTGTGATTCATGGGGTCGCAAAGAGTCGGACACAACTGAGCAACTGAACTGAACTAAACTGAATAAGTACAAAAGGAGCAAGAGAGAAAAGAATTAAGTCTTATCTGCCACTTTAGATCTAAAATAACCCTTTCCTTTGAACAACATTATCATTTATTGCCTTGAAAATTCATCACATATTAAAATCATAATACCCTTTTTTCTATATTTATTTATATTGTTATGTGAATGTCTTATAATTTCAGGTGTATGCTGCTTAAAGACAGAGATTGCCTGGTATTCGGTCATGAAACTATTGATACTTGTTGATTTGTTGATAGAGTGGATTGGATAGGGAAAAAACAACATTTGAAATTAGTACACTTGAATTTCTTTGTTAATCTTTTTCTTTCTGGCACTTCTTAATGGCAGTAGGAGAAAAAAAAAAAAAAAACTTGAGAAAAGCCAAAACAAATACAAAGCAGAATCTGTCTATATCCTTGTTATAAATACCTATATAGAGATAAATGTTGAGAAAATAAGATTCATTCTATTCCTGAATTCCCAATAATATACAAGTAAATATTACTAAAATTTCTCCCTACCTTACATTTTTATACATATTACAGTATTGATTATTCATAAACTGAAGGAAGGAGAAATATACAAGACATACATTATTTGTTTCCTTTCATCTTCTAACTGCACCTAAAAAGATGTTGCTATTACGTAAGACTTTTGTACATTATGTTTCACCTTCAAACTGACTATATTCACTGTTCATATTTGTTTTAGGTGAGATCTGTATGTTTAAATGGATTATGGCTCCTTTTTGTCATTTAAGTCATTTCTGATTAAAGTAAATCATTACTAGGCCAATTTGTCATAATTGATGCTATTAGTATTTGTAGAGACCAACATAATCTGAATTATCAGGCTTCATTTCTAGTCAGTGACCACATACCAGAGTTCATCCTTTCTCTAATCTAAATTAAAGCTGTTTTCCTGTTCTCTGTTCTAACTTCTTAATGATACTCTAATCTAATTAGCATAAAATATTTTTCAGTTGTTAAAGATAACTTAGCCAACAGATGGTGCTATGTATAACATTTTTATGTTAGTGTATAGTATTTAAAAATATAAATTACAGCTGAGCTGCACTTTAATTACATTGTTAGAAGACATATGAAAGTAAATTTCTTTAAAAATACATATTTCATAAAGCTTATATGATGAGAAAAAATGCAAAGCCACTGAAGAATGAGTTGAGTTGAGTCAGAGGTCACAGGCTTTTCAATTATGCATGTAAACCTGTCACAGTTTGGGATGTTCATGTTCATAAAAAATGAAGCTTAACATTTGGTTTGATTTGGGGAGCCTGGAAGTGATCAACATGCTTCCTGTGACACCAACTGTCTGTCTGTTTCTAAAATATCTTTCTCTGAAATCTTTTTGCCTCCGATATCCTGTCTCTCCAATTCATCTTTACATGAATGACCACCACATTGACTTTTCAAGGTTTATTTTTTTGCATTTAGCAATGAGAAACCAACGATAGTCTTTGAGAAGCTGAATAAAAGAATCCTAGGTCCTGATTTCTTAGACTAGCCTTCAACTCTTTAACACCAACCTACTTTTCAAGACTTTGGTCCACCATTTCCCTAAAAAATAAACTTATATAAATCAGCTATATTGACCTCATAAGATGCTGTGGCTAACTCACAATCTGGAAAGCAGCCTCATGCATCACTTTTCTTTTCTGATCACAAAGCCTATAAAAATTCTCCTCCAACTCTCTTAACAGTTACTATTACTATATTTCTTTTACTTGATCTCACATTGATTTTTGTTGCTACATTTCTTAACAGAAATAATGCAATCCACTGTTTCTGGTTTCCTGACTAAATTAGAAGTTTGTAGAAGGTAGAGCTGGTAATATAAAGCTGTTAGATTGATTAATTCAAATAACCATTTTCAGTTGGATTCTGTTCACATCTTTACTAATCAATGGATTTTCAATCTTGTTCTCCTCAAAACAATACCTAATATACTAATTTTAGCTTTTTACATAGCTTGTATGGATAGTTGTTATAGTTATGCTCATTACTTTTTTTTTTTTTGTCTTGTAGAATGTGCCAGGTGGATGATTTATTGGTTTTGAGAAGCTAAGTATTTGTGGAATGGAAGGAGAAAGAACAAAAATAGTAAAAAACAAACAGACAAAAAACAAAATCTATTTTTCAAGGAAGAAAGTACCAATTTCAGCCACAATAAAGTATTTTAAATACTATACTAAGCATGACAAATAATGAGAAAAAAAATCTTTACAATTGGCATAGGTTGCAGCATACAGGACATTTGAAAATGGCTGAATTCTCATACTTAGAACACTTCATTGGTTATTGTAAGCTTGTTAAGCTGTAAGCATTTTCACTTGATTTGTTTTTATACCTGTCCTTTTTAGATATTTATTATTATTTGAGTCATTGTTTTCACACTTCCCTTTAAATCTGTAAATAGAATTGTCTCTGTTCTTTGACTTCAGGTCTGTTCAGTTGCTCAGTTATGTTCGACTCTTTGTGACCCCATGTACTGCAGCACACCAAGCCTCCCTGTCCATCACCAACTCCTGGAATTTACTCAAACTCATGTCCATTGAGTTGGTGATGCCACCCAATTATCTCATCCTAGGTCATCCCCTTTGTCTCCTGCCTTCAATCTTTCCCAGTACTAGGGTCTTTTCAAATGAGTCAGCTCTTCACATCAGGTGGCCGAATTATTGGAGTTTCAGCTTCAACATCAGTTCCTCCAACGAATATTCAGGACTGATTTCCTTTAGGATGGACGGGTTGGATCTCCTCGCAGTTCAAGGGACTCTCAAGAGTCTTCTCCAACACCACAGTTCAAAAGCATCAATTCTTTGGCTCTCAGCTTTCTTTATAGTCCAGCTCTCACATCCATACATGACTACTGGAAAAACCATAACTTTGACTAGACAGACCTTTGCTGGCAAAGTAATGCCTCTGCCTTTTAATAAGCTGTCTAAGTTGGTCATAACTTTTCTCCCAAGGAGTAAGCATCTTTTAAGTTCATTGCTGCAGTCACCATCTGCAGTGATTTTGGAGCCCCCCAAAATAAAATCTGACACTGTTTCCACTGTTGCCAATGTTTCCTCATCTATTTGCCATGAGGTGATGGGACCAGATGCCATGATCTTAGTTTTCTGAATGTTGAGCTTTAAGCCAACTTTTTCACTCTCTCCTTTCACTTTCATCAAGAGGCTCTTTAGTTCTTCTTCACTTTCTGCCATAAGGGTGGTGTCATCTGCATATCTGAGGTTATTGGTATTTCTCCCGGCAATCTTGATTCCAGCTTGTGATTCATCCAGTCCAGCGTTTCTCATGATGTACT
>SJYW01016377.1:480366-490456 GCA_006410735.1 Raphicerus campestris | reverse complement strand
AACTATACTCCAATAAAGTTTTTAAAATGTAATAATTTAATAAAGAAAACTGAGCATCAAGAGAAATTGAGGACAAGATTTACAAAGATTATTCTAAGGCCCCAGCTCTTAATTTGTCACTGTCATTCATGCCTACTAATTTTCTCTGCTGCTTATTCCTATTGCTAGTAAGAGTTAGAGTTTGAAATAAACTTTAAGTATAATTTTATAACCTATTAACTTAAAATTTTGGGGAAAAACCCATAGATGAAGTAAACTAATATAAAGCAATATTGCACTCTAGCAAAACTTTTAAAAGGCTTCATTTTTAGGGTTGTGCTTATAAGAATTTATTAGCAAATGTTATATGCCATATGGTAACTTTGATTTATAAACTGCAGGTGTTTCATTCCATTTTTCCAATTATTAAATGAAAATATTTTTATGCCAGGGATTTTTTTTTCCTTCTTTTCTCACAGTGCGTTTTTACTGAACAACTGCCCATTACCTCATTTGGCCACTTTTGCTCAAATGACTTTTCACACAGTCTCTGTAGAGATTTTCCTTCAGTTCTGCTTAGAATCAGGGAAAGAGACCTAAATAGAGGATTCTCTTCAGAATACTGGTTCTGTAACATAACCATTTGTGTGAATCTATACAAATACTCTTGAATGAAATAGATAATCAAAATTCCTTTCAGCATATTTCTCAGTGGTCTCAAAATGACCACGTGAGGAGCTGGTTGCCAAATCTCCCCTCTGCCCTCCCACCATCTTCTTCCTTCTGGCTCTGGTAAAGGCTGCTTTGCTTCCTGAGCATGGTACTACCCTTTTTTTTTTGGGGGGGGGGGTGCTGTTATGATTTTATTGGTTACCTTTAATAAAGTCCTTTGTTATTGCTAAATATAAATCATCATCTCACATAAAATATCCTCAAGGAGTGAATTAGAGTGTTTTGAAGTACTTCTAGAAAAATGCAGGTGTTGTTCTCAGGAACCACTATGAACATTTTCGTATGCAAGGATGATATAACTTTATTTTTGGTGAACTGCTATTTTCAGTTCAGTTCAGTTAAGTCACTGAGTCATGTCCAACTCTGTGATCCCATGAATTGCAGCATGCCAGGCCACCCTGTCCATCACTAACTCCTGGAGTTCACTCAAACTCATGCCCATCAAGTGCGTGATGCCATCCAGCCAACTGAAGAATTGATGCTTTCAGACTGTGGTGTTGGAGAAGACTCTTGAGAGTCCTTGGACTGCAAGGAGGAGAAGGGGATGACAGAGGATGAGTTGGCTGGATGGTACTGCCCTTTTTTCTGTTAGATTCAACTGGCACATGGTACGTCTGAGCCACCAGGAAAGTCTGGTACATGCTTAGTTGAGCTCAATGAAAGAGCCTGCAGAGTTGTTTTTTTTTTTCTTTTGTTTTTGTTTTTTTCCAGCTCTTCTTTTGTTCCACACCAAAAGCCATAAATTCTTTATTGAAATAACTATCACTTCAAGGGAGCGATTGGTTAGGAGTCAATTAGAGACAGTGAATGGAGGAGGTTTTTTTACTGCAACCTTGAAGCTACCCACGGAATCTTGACTTGCCACAAGCTGGAAGGGGCCCAAAACAGAAGATATTTCAGTCAGTACACAGCTTCACAGAATCCCACGGTGGGAGTGGGGAGAATTACCACTATGTCTTTTAGACAAGATCTTGGCCAGACCTCTGTCAAGCTATATTAAGAAGGATTTTTTTTTTAAGAGTTAGCAGTTGGATTCAAGAAATGCAATGGATAAGGAAATAAAACTCATATCCCTTCTGTCTACAGAAACTTAGACTAAAGAGACCTGATATTCTACACCTACCAAAACACCTGAGGCTGGGTGACATGGGGGCATTTTATTGGGAAAAGGATGTGGGGTCTTAATTGGATCATTTGCATCTAAACAAGTCCGTGTGGTTTGTGGCTTTTTACCTTAACCTGATGATGAAATAATGACAAGCAACATTTATTGAACATTTAATATGTATTAGCCATTATGATAACAGATTTATGTGTTATTAAAATGTATAAAATCATCATGTAGACAGATTTGGGCAATTTCACTTAGTTCTGTGTGATTTTACTTCAATTGATATTCACAATAGCTATGAACAGATATCATCACACCAACTCTACAGATAAAGGAATTAGTCTTTTCCCATCTTTTGTTGAGAAGGTATTGNATGGTCATTCAGAGCTCTAGTTACATACTTGAAATTGTGGGTATAAGCATATTTTTAAAGTGGTGAGAAAATAATTGCCTCTAGTATCTTGATGTTTCATATGAAAAATTATTCATTAAACAATTGTGTTTCCATTACTATTATCTGAAAACAAAATAAGCATCAGTTTTAAAAGGGGGAAGTTTGTGAATCCTTACTTAACTTATTTTATAGAAAAAGATTCAGAAGAGAAATAGAAAATAAGGGCAAAATTAAGGTACATAAAATAATAGTTATTGGCTCAGAGTAAAAAGAAAATACTTCAAAATAAGTATGTAAAAGGTCTAAATATCCTTGAAAATATTAACTTTAATTTTTTGGATCCTTTATATAACATCAAATAGAACAGGAAGAATTCTGATTTATTTCATTAAAACAGTAAATATATTGAGTCAACAGTTACCCTTTGTGCAGTTTGGCTAAAGAATAGGCAGAAAAAAGACACATAAAAGTTGTATAAAAATAAATGCAAACCTCTATTTTTAATTTGAAAATGTTTTGTGAGAAAGGCATTAATTCCACCAAAAGTTTGTTCACAGTAAGTTATCTGTACCATATTCAAATTGCATGCATGTAAACTAATAGCTCACTACAAGGTTGATATTGGCTTTATTTAATGTCAAACTGTGATTTTAGAGATGAAAAATTTTCTGTCACAGTGAGTAGTTTTGTCTGAAATGCTATCAGTGTAACCTTTTAAGTTTTATTATTCTTTTTTTATTTAGAGAATATTTTATTAGTTTCTGTAATCAAACCCATGTAGATAAAACTTTACATATTTAATACAGTGCATTACCCATGTACAAATGAAAAAATATGTTTAACATTTCTAGACCAATATGTCTATTAATTACTGTACAATGCCAACCTTTTATACATTAAGTTTTCACTTTTTACCATGTATTTTTGTAAATATTTTCTCTATAATATGACTTTTATAAGAAATAAATTGCTGCCAGATATCTAGCAGATTAGAAGCATATATTTCACTACCTTAAATATGCCATTTTTAACCAAATCTGGTTTATCAATTTTTATAAATACCTCTGCAGAAGTTTTCTTTCAACCTAAAACAGTGGCATTACAGTAAATGCCACTCAGTTGCTTAACAGTAAATGACTCATAAGTTTACTGACACAGAAAAAAGTGGACTTATTGTTTTATAAGTGTAACTACTTATAATAAAGATTTTTTTGCCCTGGATTTGGCTTCCAGAGCCCTTTGGACAACTGGAAGTATTTGATACTTAAACTGTCAACAAGGTAGTGTTTAAAAATGAAAAGACGCTTGCTATGGCTAACTTGCAATTAACAAACTACTGCTTCTATCAACCCCAAAGAATTAATTGAAAACTGAGCATCAATCACAATGCTCAGAACAACACTATTTACAATAGTCAAGACATGGAAATAACCTAAATGTCCATCAAGAGATGAATGGATATGTGGCACATATATATAATGGGATACTGCTCAGTCATAAAAAATGAAATAATGTCACTTGCAGCAACATGGATGGACTTAGAGATTATCTTTATCACACTCAGTGAAGTAAGTCAGACTTACTTTGATATGATACCATATCAAATATCATATGATATCACATATTGGGAAAACATTTTTAAAAATACAAATGAATATATTTTCAGAATGCAACTCATAGAAAACCCGTAGAAACTGACTCATAGATCTTGAAAACAAACCTATGACTACCAAAGGAGAAAGATTGGGGATTGGAATAAATTAGGAAATTGGAATTCACATAAACTCACTACTATAGATAAAACAGATAATTGGCAAGGACCTACTGTTTAGCACAGGGAACTTTACTTAGCATTCTGTAGTAACTTATATGGGCAAAGAATCTGAAAAAAAGAATGATATATGTATATGTATAACTGAATCACTTTCTGTACATCTGAAACTAAAACACCATAAATAAACTATACTCCAATAAAGTTTTTAAAATGTAATAATTTAATAAAGAAAACTGAGCATCAAGAGAAATTGAGGACAAGATTTACAAAGATTATTCTAAGGCCCCAGCTCTTAATTTGTCACTGTCATTCATGCCTACTAATTTTCTCTGCTGCTTATTCCTATTGCTAGTAAGAGTTAGAGTTTGAAATAAACTTTAAGTATAATTTTATAACCTATTAACTTAAAATTTTGGGGAAAAACCCATAGATGAAGTAAACTAATATAAAGCAATATTGCACTCTAGCAAAACTTTTAAAAGGCTTCATTTTTAGGGTTGTGCTTATAAGAATTTATTAGCAAATGTTATATGCCATATGGTAACTTTGATTTATAAACTGCAGGTGTTTCATTCCATTTTTCCAATTATTAAATGAAAATATTTTTATGCCAGGGATTTTTTTTTCCTTCTTTTCTCACAGTGCGTTTTTACTGAACAACTGCCCATTACCTCATTTGGCCACTTTTGCTCAAATGACTTTTCACACAGTCTCTGTAGAGATTTTCCTTCAGTTCTGCTTAGAATCAGGGAAAGAGACCTAAATAGAGGATTCTCTTCAGAATACTGGTTCTGTAACATAACCATTTGTGTGAATCTATACAAATACTCTTGAATGAAATAGATAATCAAAATTCCTTTCAGCATATTTCTCAGTGGTCTCAAAATGACCACGTGAGGAGCTGGTTGCCAAATCTCCCCTCTGCCCTCCCACCACCTTCTTCCTTCTGGCTCTGGTAAAGGCTGCTTTGCTTCCTGAGCATGGTACTACCCTTTTTTTTTGGGGGGGGTGCTGTTATGATTTTATTGGTTACCTTTAATAAAGTCCTTTGTTATTGCTAAATATAAATCATCATCTCACATAAAATATCCTCAAGGAGTGAATTAGAGTGTTTTGAAGTACTTCTAGAAAAATGCAGGTGTTGTTCTCAGGAACCACTATGAACATTTTCGTATGCAAGGATGATATAACTTTATTTTTGGTGAACTGCTATTTTCAGTTCAGTTCAGTTAAGTCACTGAGTCATGTCCAACTCTGTGATCCCATGAATTGCAGCATGCCAGGCCACCCTGTCCATCACTAACTCCTGGAGTTCACTCAAACTCATGCCCATCAAGTGCGTGATGCCATCCAGCCAACTGAAAAATTGATGCTTTCAGACTGTGGTGTTGGAGAAGACTCTTGAGAGTCCTTGGACTGCAAGGAGGAGAAGGGGATGACAGAGGATGAGTTGGCTGGATGGTACTGCCCTTTTTTCTGTTAGATTCAACTGGCACATGGTACGTCTGAGCCACCAGGAAAGTCTGGTACATGCTTAGTTGAGCTCAATGAAAGAGCCTGCAGAGTTGTTTTTTTTTTTCTTTTGTTTTTGTTTTTTTCCAGCTCTTCTTTTGTTCCACACCAAAAGCCATAAATTCTTTATTGAAATAACTATCACTTCAAGGGAGCGATTGGTTAGGAGTCAATTAGAGACAGTGAATGGAGGAGGTTTTTTTACTGCAACCTTGAAGCTACCCACGGAATCTTGACTTGCCACAAGCTGGAAGGGGCCCAAAACAGAAGATATTTCAGTCAGTACACAGCTTCACAGAATCCCACGGTGGGAGTGGGGAGAATTACCACTATGTCTTTTAGACAAGATCTTGGCCAGACCTCTGTCAAGCTATATTAAGGAGGATTTTTTTTTTAAGAGTTAGCAGTTGGATTCAAGAAATGCAATGGATAAGGAAATAAAACTCATATCCCTTCTGTCTACAGAAACTTAGACTAAAGAGACCTGATATTCTACACCTACCAAAACACCTGAGGCTGGGTGACATGGGGGCATTTTATTGGGAAAAGGATGTGGGGTCTTAATTGGATCATTTGCATCTAAACAAGTCCGTGTGGTTTGTGGCTTTTTACCTTAACCTGATGATGAAATAATGACAAGCAACATTTATTGAACATTTAATATGTATTAGCCATTATGATAACAGATTTATGTGTTATTAAAATGTATAAAATCACCATGTAGACAGATTTGGGCAATTTCACTTAGTTCTGTGTGATTTTACTTCAATTGATATTCACAATAGCTATGAACAGATATCATCACACCAACTCTACAGATAAAGGAACTAGTCTTTTCCCATCTTTTGTTGAGAAGGTATTGTTTTACGCATCTGATAAAAATGAAGCTGTTTAATTATTTCAGTGACTTAATGAGATACATTATATCCCATATTAAGATTTAATTACAGATGAGAAAGTTGAGGCACAGAGTAGTAAAGCACATTGCTGAAGGCTGCTTAGCTAGTAAGGGAGTAAAGAGGGAAACGGAACTGAGGCAATATGACCCCAGAGGTAAAACAGGAAAATACAGATCAGGTGACGTTTCCATTGTCACACCATTAAGAAGGTACAGAGGCACAGTTCAACTGAGACCTTTTTGATTTTACAGATTATACTCTTTAGAACTATTCTATCCTGTGTCTGAGAACTGAATAAAGGAAAGCAATGCTTGGCAACCATTCTACAGTTACTATTAACAGAGATGGAGTATTTGGATTCTGTTTTATGAAAGAAACTAACATTTTTTGGACTGGATGAAGCACAAGCTGGAATCAAGATTGCTGGGAGAAATATCAATAACTTCAGATATTCAGATGACACCACACTTATGGCAGAAAGCAAAGAACTAAAGAGCCTCTTGGTAAAAGTGAAAGAAGAGACTGAAAGAGTTGGCTTAAACTCAACATTCAGAAACTAAGATCATGGCATCCGGTCTCATCACTTCACAGCAAATAAATGGGGAAACAGTGGAAACTGACAGATTTTATATTTTTGGGCTCCAAATCACTGCAGATAGTGATTGCAGCAATGAAATTAAAAGACGCTTACTTCTTGGACTCGGAGAAGGCAATGGCAATGCACTCCAGTACTCTTGCCTGAAAAATCCCATGGATGCAGGAGCCTGGTAGGCTGCAGTCCACAGGGTCATGAAGGAAAGTTATGACCAACCTAGAGAGCATATTAAAAAGCAGAGATATTACTTTGCCAACAAAGGTCCTTCTAGTCAAAGCTATGGTTTTTCCAGTAGTCATGTATAGATGTGAGAGTTGGACTATAAAGAAAGCTGAGAGCAGAAGAATTGATGCTTTTGAACTGTGGTGTTAGAGAAGACTCTTGAGAGTTTCTTGAACTGCAAGGAAATCCAACCAGTCCTAAAGGAAATAAGTCCTGAATATTCATTGGAAGGATGGATGCTGAAGCTGAAACTCCAATACTTTGGCCAACTGATGTGAAGAGCTGATTCACTTGAAAAGACCCTAATACTGGGAAAGATTGAAGGCAGGAAGCAAAGGGGATGACAGAGGATGAGATGGTTGGATGTCATCATTGACTCAATGGACATGATTTTCAGTAGGCTCCGGGAGTTGGTGATGGACAGGGAGGCCTGATGTGCTGTAGTCAATGGGGTCACAAAGAATTGGACACAACTGATCAATTGAACTGAACTGAACATTTTTTGAATATTCATTATATGATAGACACCTGACGACAATTGACTTACCAATTTCCATTCTCCTACAGGAAATCATTATTCCCATTTTAAAGATGGGGGAAAAATAGTTTCAGAGGAGTTAAAGAGCTTGTTCAAATTGGCAAAGCAGGCATGCAAGCCCAAGTCTGTGTATTACATTTGATAATGTAGTGGAAGGAGCAGAAACTCAAGAGTTGGTATTATACGGAATCTGAAATTGGGCTACTGAGGTTGCTTAGCACCACAGAGCATGCTGACGTGGTCTTCAGGCTCTGCATACACCTAGACAGCTAGGTACCCTGGTCTCTTGTAAGGTGAACCAAGGAGTAATCCAAAGCCCCCTTCGTCATGCCAAGCTGTACAAGACTCAGAGTTACAGCCTCCATCCACCTGCCAGTGTGTTTTCTTCTGCAGGAAGCTTGCCCTGCAGGATGAAAACTTGGTCTCCACAGGCCTCGTCCCACAGATTGTTACCAAAAAGCAAATAATCTAAAATAAAAAAATTCTGCCCTGGAGGAGGCAGGAAAGATAAGAGGCCTGACTACACTTGCTTATTGCAAACAAGACAGGTTGGGCTGCAGTTGGTGCATGGGAAACTCATTACGGCCACTTGAAGCCTTGGCAAATGCAGTGGGTAACCTGAGAGCCCAGCACAGAGCCTCCTGGCCCAGTAGTCAATCAGTCTGTCAGCAGGTCAAAGCAGACAGCCTCACACCAGAGTGAGGCAGCAGATTAGGCCGCAGTAGTGTGTATGGTCGGCTAAGTAGGAAAACAGGGCTGGATCGTGATTAGCAGTGATGGCAGAAGCAGCTCAGCACAGAATGATCATCAATTTCTCTGAAGCAGAGACCAGGTTTGACGAAGTACCCATGAGAGGGGTGCCTCCATTATTAATAACTATAATAACAGTGACAATGATAATAATAACAGTATCAATACAATAAGTGCTTTACTGGCAATAAACAGAACTCTGATCAGACAGATTCACCAACAAGATAAATTATAAAAGCAGATTTAAGAGACCCTCAAAGTAATGTTGATATGATCAGAGTTTAGTAAGCCTGAAAGGTAAAGGAGAAAACACCATGCTGTTAGGGATCAGTGATAGCTCAGGGGAGCTATGATTGTGCAGGAAGCAGCCACTGTCAGGACTGTGATGCTCAAAGTGGGAGGGAGTAAGGAGACTCTTCCCCAACTTGTTTTTCCTCCCATGGACTGAACCAACCCAAAAGCCACAATGGAAAGAAAGTCCAGCTGATGCAATCTGTGCAGATCAGCTGCTCAGAGATGGGCATACAATGTTTCTGAGTGAGAAAACACATTACTCATCTACCATGATAAATGGTTCAGTCTTTAGAACAGTGGCATCAAATGCAAGTATCTTCAGAGGATACACAGGTATGCAAACAGGAAGAGAAATTAGCATGGGTCAGAAAAGGGCTACTGAGTGTGTGTTCATCTAAGAGTGTATGGATACCATCCACATCACTGCCTTCCAGCCTCAGGGTAATATAGACCCAGCACTGCTAGAAGATCTAAGATCTATTTTTAGAAGTGAAGCAGAAAGTCCAGACTACTGTATGAAATTTCCCTACTTTTAAATATCGGCAGTTCGTCGGGGGAAAAAAGTAGAGTTCTGGATGATCAAACAAAACACATCTGTGAGCAGTATTAATGTAACTTTTTTGGAAATGAAGCAGTTGATGCTTTTGAACTGTGGTGTTGAAGAAGACTCTTGAGAGTCCCTTGGACTGCAAGGAGATCCAACCAGTCCATTCTGAAGGAGATCAGCCCTGGGATTTCTTTGGAGGGAATGATGCTAAAGCTGAAACTCTAGTACTTTGGCCACCTCATGCAAAGAGTTGATTCATTGGAAAAGACTCTGATGCTGGGAGGGATTGGGCGCAGGAAGAGAAGGGGACAACAGAGGATGAGATGGCTGGATCGCATCACTGACTCGATGGACGTGAATCTGAGTGAACTCCAGGAATTGGTGATGGACAGGGAGGCCTGGCGTGCTGCAGTTCTTGGGGTTGCAAAGAGTCAGACATAACTGAGCGACTGAACTGAGCCTGTGAGTTCTACTGATATCTTCACCATTGAAAATTCACTGAAAAAAATGTTGTGTGATGATCAAATAAAGGACATCTGTGTAGGGATCCATTCCACAGGCCACCTATTTTGGATGACTTTTGTTCCCCCACTCACATCTTTCAGGCTCATGTTTACTTCAGACACTCATGAGGTAAAACTCCATTTTGAGGAACATACATTTTCAAGCAGCACTGAAGAGATTTCACTTTTCTACCTCAGGACTTTTCTGACCACCCCACCCCCACCTCCACCCCCGCTGAA
>SJYW01016377.1:454240-480043 GCA_006410735.1 Raphicerus campestris | reverse complement strand
ATTCTACAGTTGGAGGACTCACATATAGTACTCAGTAACTGGGCCTGAGTAATAAGAAATTCAAGTAGGTAAAAATGATCAGTAGAGTACCCAAGCTAGTTGATAATCACTTCTTGTCTCATGCTTGTCTCACATTCAGATCACCCCGGTAGCTCAGCTGGTAAAGAATCTGCCTGTAATGCAGGAGACCCTGGTTTGATTCCTGGGTTGGGAAGATTCCCTGGAGAAGGGATAGGCCACCCACTTCAGTGTTCTTGGGCTTCCCTTGTGGCTCAGCCAGTAACGAATCTGCCTGCAATGAAATGTGGGAGACCTAGGTTCAATCCCTGAGTTGGGAAGATCCCTGGAGAAGCGAAAGGCTACACACTCCAGTATTCTGGATTGGAGAATTCCACGGACCAGAGGGTCGCAAAGAGTCAGACATGACCAAGTGACTTCCACTTCATATCACTTCCTTTTTTCATGCACTTGGCTGGACAATTCCAAGACTTATATACATGGCTAATCAGAGAGTTCAGCTGCAATAACCCACAGTGGTAGACAAAGGATGAGAAAGCATCCTTATGCTGGTTTCTCTTCTCCAGTGCTTTGTTTTCCTAAGTCTCTCACTCAGGTACCTCTAGTAGAATACCAAAACAAACCTGCACACAAACCTCTTTCTTAGGCTTAGCTTTCAGGAGAGATTGTTGCTAAGACTCTATCATTTTGCAAATTCTGCATGAAAAAAAAAATCTAAAAAGGTTTATCTGGCTTTGTCTAAAAGATATATTATGTCCACAGAAAAAATACTGAATATCTGTGACAGAGGTCCCACCCAACCCTAATTCTAAAATGTTTAAATATGTGCCTTTAAGCTGAGATAGAGGGTAGAAAGACAACCTGGGTGCTTGTGGCCAGTTACTGACCCAAGTTAAGAAATATATTCTGTTATGAATAAGCATGAATGTTTGGTTACCTTTTGAGCTTTCATCCTTTAGGAAATCTTATCTCAAAATATTTATTTTTTTATGCTTAAATGCTGATTCCTACAGGAGTTTTTACACTCTAAGGGAGGGAAATGTATAGAAATATATTAACATCCTTCACAGTAACAGTATTAGTGTGCAAAGCCTAACAAATGAGCATTTGATTAAAGAAAATAAGATAGTGTCAAGTGATTTATAGTCACAAGCTATATATTGATTTGCCAATCAATTCACCCATCTGTTCATATGCTCAATGTACGTGTCTTATGTATTTTGTTTATCACTCTGGGTTAGCACAGTGAAGCCAAAGCATTACCCCTGCAGGCCAGGAAGGCCACGCGATGCTTGTTAGAGTGTTGTCTTCACTCTGTCTGGTTTTGAGATAGGAGAGGGGCAGAAACTCTCAGGTTTTCTGAGCTTTTCATGTGGGAGGATATGGCAGAACCCAACAGCCAAGGTCAGCCCTTTTCAAAGACAGACAGGGGCTAGCAACTGGGAACAAAACACACACGAAGCGTACTGAAGTTNGGTAGCTCAGCTGGTAAAGAATCTGCCTGTAATGCAGGAGACCCTGGTTTGATTCCTGGGTTGGGAAGATTCCCTGGAGAAGGGATAGGCCACCCACTTCAGTGTTCTTGGGCTTCCCTTGTGGCTCAGCCAGTAACGAATCTGCCTGCAATGAAATGTGGGAGACCTAGGTTCAATCCCTGAGTTGGGAAGATCCCTGGAGAAGCGAAAGGCTACACACTCCAGTATTCTGGATTGGAGAATTCCATGGACCAGAGGGTCGCAAAGAGTCAGACATGACCAAGTGACTTCCACTTCATATCACTTCCTTTTTTCATGCACTTGGCTGGACAATTCCAAGACTTATATACATGGCTAATCAGAGAGTTCAGCTGCAATAACCCACAGTGGTAGACAAAGGATGAGAAAGCATCCTTATGCTGGTTTCTCTTCTCCAGTGCTTTGTTTTCCTAAGTCTCTCACTCAGGTACCTCTAGTAGAATACCAAAACAAACCTGCACACAAACCTCTTTCTTAGGCTTAGCTTTCAGGAGAGATTGTTGCTAAGACTCTATCATTTTGCAAATTCTGCATGAAAAAAAAAATCTAAAAAGGTTTATCTGGCTTTGTCTAAAAGATATATTATGTCCACAGAAAAAATACTGAATATCTGTGACAGAGGTCCCACCCAACCCTAATTCTAAAATGTTTAAATATGTGCCTTTAAGCTGAGATAGAGGGTAGAAAGACAACCTGGGTGCTTGTGGCCAGTTACTGACCCAAGTTAAGAAATATATTCTGTTATGAATAAGCATGAATGTTTGGTTACCTTTTGAGCTTTCATCCTTTAGGAAATCTTATCTCAAAATATTTATTTTTTTATGCTTAAATGCTGATTCCTACAGGAGTTTTTACACTCTAAGGGAGGGAAATGTATAGAAATATATTAACATCCTTCACAGTAACAGTATTAGTGTGCAAAGCCTAACAAATGAGCATTTGATTAAAGAAAATAAGATAGTGTCAAGTGATTTATAGTCACAAGCTATATATTGATTTGCCAATCAATTCACCCATCTGTTCATACGCTCAATGTATGTGTCTTATGTATTTTGTGTATCACTCTGGGTTAGCACAGTGAAGCCAAAGTATTACCCCTGCAGGCCAGGAAGGCCACGTGATGCTTGTTAAAGAGTGTTGTCTTCACTCTGTCTGGTTTTGAGATAGGAGGGGGGCAGAAACTCTCAGGTTTTCTGAGCTTTTCATGTGGGAGGACATGGCAAAACCCAACAGCCAAGGTCAGCCCTTTTCAAAGACAGACAGGGGCTAGCAACTGGGAACAAAACACACACGAAGCGTACTGAAGTTGGGAAGTGGGTTGGACGGTGGGGAATTGCTACAGCACCACAGCAAAAAGGGATCTGAGGGTTTCTGGGTGAAATACTTTCATTATTCAGTAAACTCAGTACTTATCAATGTGTATGAGTCATTATAGCTGTACACATTAACAAGCAAAAATAATTTTGCAGTGATTGATAAATATATTATTTAGTATTACCAATGTTTTTACATTGTTTAAATATTATGGATGGTTCAAGTTGAGGTACAGCAGAAACCAATACAATATTGTAAAGCAATTTTCTCCCCATTAAAAATAAATTTAAAAAAATTAACAAAAGATAATGTAAACTCTTCATTACACAGAATATGTCTATCTGGCACATTCACAGCAAAAATTGTTAGTAGTTGACCCAACTTGAAAAGTTTAGATGACCTCAGAATCTATAGCTCCAGAATCCAGGTCTCCCTAAAAGTTAACATTTGCTTAGCTCTCCTTCAGTGGTATTTTTCTGTCCCCATCTCCTTGGCATTGGTTGTAAAGTTCTCTCCTGGGCTGCAACCACGGGTTCCCTGACACACAATGTAGACAAACCAGTTGCCTACCAAGTGATTTACTTAGAGCACATTTGCACTAATGCCTAGCAGTGGCCCGATGAAAATATGTTGAAGGGTGTCATCTTTCTCTCTGTTTTAAACATGGTCATGCTCTCCTTACAGCTCAAATTCAGCTTTTTGCTACCATTTACAGATTGCTCTAAACTCACAAGTTATTAGCCCCAGGGCTGCCATTTTTCCATCTTGGGTTCAGGACAAGAAGGGCACCAAGGTACAAACACTACGAGGTGTTCACTTCTGCATTCATGTCAATGCCAGCCCTGCCATTGCAAAAACCTGAGAGTGAGTGTCTCCTAAAACTGTGCATCCCAAGTGCCTTCCATCTCTCACCCTAAACAGAGCCTGGCCCTAAGTAGATTCATTCATGGAACAGCGCAAGAAAGGAGGCACTTTCTCTCCACAGGTCAGAAATGGTTATCTTTCTCCTCACTCCTTTTCACATCCAGTGATGAATTTTGTATCATTAAACCATTCAAATCCAAAATGTATACACTCCAAAGAGAGAACAACACAAAACGCAATCAGGCACCACAGGCATTGTAGAAATACAGCAGCGCTCACATTCGCGCATAGCACACACACAGTAAAGGAGAAGAGAGATTTTGTCTTCCTGTGTTGCCACATACAGAGTCTTTAGAAAATTACTCAGGTGTTTTTGTATCATTCATTTATGTAATAAAAGTGTATTGAATGCCAACTGTATGCCCAACATGGTGTCCGGTGCTGGGGACACAAAGATAATGTAGATGCCGTATAGGTTTCATTTCAAGAAAGTAATTTAATCTCTCCTCCTGTCGCTGTGAAGATGACAGACCACTGTGACAGAAAGTTCATAAAAAAGTGGAAAAGGCTATTTCAGTAGCATATCCCATATTCTAACTGTCCTTTCAGCATCACAGCTCTCAGTGACTAAAGAGCAATTTTCAAGTGGCAGATTGAAAATCAGACATGGCATGTGTAGTCTGAATGCAAAAGTGCTGATAACCACTTGCTGCATTTGAATAATAACTGGTAGTAGAAGCAATTAAATCAGTTCCAGGGAGAACTGGGAGACGGGATAATAAACTTGCCTTGAAATGAACAGATTGAAAAGAATTCACTTTACTTGCACGCAGGTGTTTGCTGGCCTGGGTCTGATCACTAAACTTCATTTTAAGATGAATAACTTAAGTCTAAAATGTCAAAGCAAAATAAACTCACACTGTCAAAATGGCCAAGACTGTGGTTAGGCCAAGACTGTGGAACCTAACTGCCCGGAGCTGTTACTCAGCTTGGCCACTTACCGTCTGCTACACTTTGAATGAGTTACTTAACCTTCTGTCAACCAGTTTCCTCATCTGTAAAATAGCTAAAACAATAATTTCTACTTCAAAGGTTTCTTATGAGCAATAAATGAGTTAATTGTAAAATTCTTAAATGAAGGCATGGAACACTGAAGCACTCAATAAAATGTCTTGACATAATTATTACTGCCTGGAAAAGATGAGTGATATTTGTTTTTCTTGTAGAGTTATATTCATGCAAGTAGGTAAAACAGAACTGAATATAACAACAGTAAATTTTAAAGTATTTATTATGGTAAAATGTATATGATATTAAATATTTTTTTACCATCTAGTGTACAATTGAGTGGCATTAATTATATCCATNGGGCTGCAACCACGGGTTCCCTGACACACAATGTAGACAAACCAGTTGCCTACCAAGTGATTTACTTAGAGCACATTTGCACTAATGCCTAGCAGTGGCCCGATGAAAATATGTTGAAGGGTGTCATCTTTCTCTCTGTTTTAAACATGGTCATGCTCTCCTTACAGCTCAAATTCAGCTTTTTGCTACCATTTACAGATTGCTCTAAACTCACAAGTTATTAGCCCCAGGGCTGCCATTTTTCCATCTTGGGTTCAGGACAAGAAGGGCACCAAGGTACAAACACTACGAGGTGTTCACTTCTGCATTCATGTCAATGCCAGCCCTGCCATTGCAAAAACCTGAGAGTGAGTGTCTCCTAAAACTGTGCATCCCAAGTGCCTTCCATCTCTCACCCTAAACAGAGCCTGGCCCTAAGTAGATTCATTCATGGAACAGCGCAAGAAAGGAGGCACTTTCTCTCCACAGGTCAGAAATGGTTATCTTTCTCCTCACTCCTTTTCACATCCAGTGATGAATTTTGTATCATTAAACCATTCAAATCCAAAATGTATACACTCCAAAGAGAGAACAACACAAAACGCAATCAGGCACCACAGGCATTGTAGAAATACAGCAGCGCTCACATTCGCGCATAGCACACACACAGTAAAGGAGAAGAGAGATTTTGTCTTCCTGTGTTGCCACATACAGAGTCTTTAGAAAATTACTCAGGTGTTTTTGTATCATTCATTTATGTAATAAAAGTGTATTGAATGCCAACTGTATGCCCAACATGGTGTCCGGTGCTGGGGACACAAAGATAATGTAGATGCCGTATAGGTTTCATTTCAAGAAAGTAATTTAATCTCTCCTCCTGTCGCTGTGAAGATGACAGACCACTGTGACAGAAAGTTCATAAAAAAGTGGAAAAGGCTATTTCAGTAGCATATCCCATATTCTAACTGTCCTTTCAGCATCACAGCTCTCAGTGACTAAAGAGCAATTTTCAAGTGGCAGATTGAAAATCAGACATGGCATGTGTAGTCTGAATGCAAAAGTGCTGATAACCACTTGCTGCATTTGAATAATAACTGGTAGTAGAAGCAATTAAATCAGTTCCAGGGAGAACTGGGAGACGGGATAATAAACTTGCCTTGAAATGAACAGATTGAAAAGAATTCACTTTACTTGCACGCAGGTGTTTGCTGGCCTGGGTCTGATCACTAAACTTCATTTTAAGATGAATAACTTAAGTCTAAAATGTCAAAGCAAAATAAACTCACACTGTCAAAATGGCCAAGACTGTGGTTAGGCCAAGACTGTGGAACCTAACTGCCCGGAGCTGTTACTCAGCTTGGCCACTTACCGTCTGCTACACTTTGAATGAGTTACTTAACCTTCTGTCAACCAGTTTCCTCATCTGTAAAATAGCTAAAACAATAATTTCTACTTCAAAGGTTTCTTATGAGCAATAAATGAGTTAATTGTAAAATTCTTAAATGAAGGCATGGAACACTGAAGCACTCAATAAAATGTCTTGACATAATTATTACTGCCTGGAAAAGATGAGTGATATTTGTTTTTCTTGTAGAGTTATATTCATGCAAGTAGGTAAAACAGAACTGAATATAGCAACAGTAAATTTTAAAGTATTTATTATGGTAAAATGTATATGATATTGAATATTTTTTTTACCATCTAGTGTACAATTGAGTGGCATTAATTATATCCATAATGTTGTCGACCATCACCATTATTTCCAAAATGTTTTCATCACCCCAAATAGAAACTATAACCATTAAGCAATAATTCCCTATTCCCATTTTCAATCCCCATTAACCTCAAATGCACTTTCTATTTCCATTAATTTGCCTATCCTAGGTATTTCATGCAAATGGGATCATATGAAATTTGTCCTT
Source organism: Raphicerus campestris (assembly GCA_006410735.1). Taxonomy (NCBI): domain Eukaryota; kingdom Metazoa; phylum Chordata; class Mammalia; order Artiodactyla; family Bovidae; genus Raphicerus; species Raphicerus campestris. The sequence continues at coordinate 473,064 of SJYW01016377.1, read as the reverse complement.
TTTTGTCTTGCTTCATCGAGCATAATTTCTTCAAGATTCATCCATATTGTAGTATGTTTTAGGACTGCCTTTCACTTTATGGTTGACTATTAGTCATTGAATGGATATGTTGCATTTTGTTCCTCTGTTGATGGACACTGCATGCTTTCTACTTTTGACTATTATGAATAACGCTAGAAGGAACGCCAGTGCACAAGTACCTATTTGAGATTCTGTTTTCAATTCTAGTAGATATATATCAGTAGAATTTCTGGGATATGTGACAATGTTATGTAACTAACCTTAGGGACCACCATGTTGTTTTTCCCAATAGGTCTACCATTTTCCTTCTCATTAATAAGAATATAAGAGTTCCAATTTCTTCACGATCTCACCAGAGTTTATTGTTTTCTGAAGAGGATGATGAGTGCCATGCCAGAAAGTTGAAAGCTGTATTTCATGGCACTTTTGATTTCTATTTAACAAAGGACAAATGATGCTGAGCCTTTTTTCATATGCTTATTGGCCATCTGAATATCTCTATTTTGGGGAAAATGTCTATTCAAGTCATCTGCCCATTTGTTAATTGGATTATTTGTCTTTGTTGTTAAGTTGTATGAGTTCTTTATATAATCTGGATTTTAAGCCCTAATTAGACATATGACTTGAAAATATGCAAGGATTTGCAAATGATTTTTCTTATTATGTAGGATGTCCTTTTTGATGATAAAGTCTTTTGATGCCCCCAAAATTTTAATTTTGATAAAGTTCAATTTATCCATTTTTCCTTTGTTGTCAATGTCAAAGATTTAGCTGTTTGTTCTCTCCTAAATGCTTTATGATTTTAGCTTGAATGATATACAATAAATTGTTTTTAAAACATCTATCATATACTATTAAGTAGTACATTTTTACCCAGATCTACCCATAGGACATTAACACACTCTGCTCTAATGATCTGTGGCAGAGATACTGCATTTATGATCAGAGCACTCTCTAGGCATTACATGTATTTGTAGTAGTTTTCATTGTCTCTTTTAGTCATATATTTGCACCTGTTGGAGAGATTCAAATAAATGTAGTAGGGCAACTGTTTGCGACATAAACCTAGAACAAAGGATTAGTGCTCTTGATCTCAAGTACTAGTGATAAGACTTTAACCCCGGAAGATGCATAAGACAAAAATTAAGCTAAAACTTTGATCTATTTAAGGAAAAGTTCTATAAACCCATGGTAGTTTTTACCAGATATTTCAACACAGGAATTTCAAAAGTTATGCAACACCTCAAATTAGAATTTTCCTTTGCTGAATAGCTCTTCAATTATCCCTTCAATCACCAAAGAATTCATCACAGAGGTCAATCTAAATAATAACTCCTTTAATGTATTTTTTTAAGTCTTGGTGTTAGTTAAAAATACTAATTAGTGATGATGTTACAATCTAAAGTATTTCATAAGATCAAGAACATTTGCATTAGAAAAAAAATATGGCAGAGGAGCCAGAGATCAAAATGCCAACATCTGTTGGATCATCAAAAAAGCAAGAAAGTTCCAGAAAAACATCTACTTCTGCTTTATTGACTACACCAAAACCTTTGACTGTGAGGATCACAACAAATTGTGAAAAATTCTTAGAGATGGGAATACCAGACCACCTGACCTGCCTCTTGAGATATCTGTATGCAGATCAAGAAGCATCAGATAGAACTGGACATGGAACAACAGACTGGTTCCAAATCAGGAAAAGAGCTCATCAAGGCTGTATATGGTCACCCTGTTTATTTAAATCATATGCAGAGTATATCATGCGAAATGTTGGGCTAGATGAAGCACAAGCTGGACTCAAGATTGCTGGGAGAAATATCAATAACTTCATATATGCAGATGATACCACACTTATGGCAGAAAGCTAAGAGGAACTGAAGAACCTTTTGATGAAAGTGAAAGAGGAGAGTGAAAAAGCTGGCTTAAAACTCAATATTCAAAAAACAAGGATTATGGCATTTGGTCCCATCACTTCATGGCAAATAGATGGGGAAAAAAATGGAAACAGTGACAGACTTTATCTTCTTGGGCTTCAAATTCACTGCAGATGGTGATTGTAGCCATGAAATTAAAAGATGCTTGCTCCTTGGAAGAAAAACTGACAAATCTAGACTACATATTAAAAAGCAGAGATATGACTTGGCTGACAAAGGTCCATCTAGTCAAAACTACAGTTTTTCCAGCAGTCATGTATGGATGTGAGAGTCAGACCATGAAGAAAGTTGAGCACCAAAGAACTGATGCTTTTGAACTGTGGTTTGGAGAAGACTTTTGAGAGTCTCTTGGACTGCAAGCTGATCCAACCAGTCCATCCTAAAGGAAATCAGTCCTAAGGATTTATTGGAAGGACTGATGCTGAAGCTGAATACTTTGGCCACCAGATGCAAAGAACTGACTCCTTGGAAAAGACCCTGATGCTGGGAAAGATTAAAGGCAAGAGGAGAAGGCGATGACAGAGGATGAGATGGTTGGATGGCATCACTGACTCTATGGATATGAGTTTGACTAAGCTCTGGAAGTTGGTGATGGACAGGGAAGTCTGGTAACGCTGAAATCCATGGGGTAGCAAAGAAACAAACATGAGTGAGTGACTGAACTGAATTGAAAGTATTTCACAAGATAAAGAACATTTGCATTAGAAAAACTATTAACATCCAATTTAAAGTAAAGGTGTAATAATTATATTGTAAATGCTATCGGTAAAATTATCAAAATAAATAATGTGCTGACAATGAGATAGTAGAGCATCTATGGTAATATGTCCTTAGTGACTACATTGAATGGCTTAAAATTACAAAGAGATTTTTAATATAAATCAGCACATGTCTCATTATTTTGTATTGCACACATTTTTAGAGGAAAAGGACATTAGACCATGTATTTTTAAACTCAAATCCCACCATTCCTTTCACATAGTGGGCCTTCTAGAAACATTTGGTGGACAAAATATACAGTGGTATACATGGCCAGGGTGGTAATTAACAAATATTTGATCATTTAAGGAAAAATAAATTTAAATAATGAATAAAGAATATTATAATATTAATTATTTCAATTGTGGAATACAATGTATTTTCCATTTCCTTGTATTATTTTCAAATTCATTCATCAAAGTTTTAGAATTTTCAGAGTATAGTTTTTAAATCTCCTTGGTTAATTGTATTCCTAGATATTTTATTATTTTGATGCAGTTTTAACTAGGACTGCTTTCTTGATTTTCCTTGACAGTTATTTTCAAAAAACAATAAATTGTTGCATACTAATCACTGTATTATTAATATGTTGAATCCTGAAACTTTACTGAATTCATTACTCTTTCAGAGAATTAAAACAAATAATTCTATTATTTGCATGGAACTATAAATCTTCAAATTGCCAAAGCAATCTTGAAAAAAAGAATGAAGCTAGAGATATCACATTCCCTGACTTCAGACTATATGACAAAGCTTCAGTCAACAAAAGAGCATGGTACTTTAGTCTTTTAATTGGAATGGTAAATGGGATTTATTCCTTAATAAATAAAGAACTGGACAACTATGTGTAAAAGAATGAAATTAGAACACCATACACACAGATAAACAAAATGGATTAAAGAACATTCTTAGAAGAAAACAGGCAGGACATTGTATGACATAAATCACAGCAAGATCCTTTATGATCCCCCTCCTCGAATAGTGGAAAGAAAAATAAATAAATGGGATCTAATTAAACTTAAAAGCTTTTCACAGCACAGGAAACTATAAATACAGTGATAAGACAACCCTCAGAATGGGAGAACATAACAGCAAATGAAAGAACTGATGAAGGATTAATTTCCAAAATATACAAGCAGATCATACAATTCAATAACAGAAAAACATACAACCCAATCAAAAAGTAGGCAAAAGACACATGGATGGCTAATACATAAAGAGATGCTCAATATTACTCATTATCAGAGAAATGAAAATCAAAATAACAATGAGCTATAACCTCACACCAGTCAGAATGGTCATAATCAAACAATCCACAAACAACAAATGCTGAAGTGGGTGCAGAGAAAAGGGGAACCCTCTTGCATTGCTGGTAAGAATATAAATTGATACAGCCACTATGGAAGATAATATGGAGAATCCTTAAAAAACAAAGGAATAAAACCACCATATGACCCAGCAATACCACTTCTAGGCATGTACTCTGACAAAACCAAAACTGAAAAAGACCCATGTACCCCAATGTTTATTGCAGCACTATTTACAATAGCTAGTACATGGAAGCAACCTAGATATCCATTGACGACTGGATAAAGAAACTATGGTACATACATACAATGGAATACTACTCAGACATAAAAAGAAACACATTTCTAACAAATGTTAGAAATCAATTCTAACAAATGTTAGAGTCAATTCTAACAAAGTGGATGAACCTAGACCCTATTATACAGAGTGAAGTAAGGGAAAAACAAATGTTGTATATTAATGCATATATATGGACTCTAGAAGGAAGGTACTGATGAAACTGTTTGCAAAGCAGCAATGGAGATGCAGAGATAGAGAAAACTCTTATGGACAAGGGTAGGGGAGAAGAGGGAGCGGGTGAGATGAATGCAGAGAGTAGTGTGGAAGCATATAATCTAACATATGTAAATAGACAGCCACTGGGAACTTGCTGTATGGGGATTCAGGGAACTCAAACTGGGGCTCTGTAATAACCTAGAGAGGTGGGAATGGGTGGGAGGTAGGAGAGAGTTTCAAGAGGGAGGGGNTGGAGATGCAGAGATAGAGAAAACTCTTATGGACAAGGGTAGGGGAGAAGAGGGAGCGGGTGAGATGAATGCAGAGAGTAGCGTGGAAGCATATAATCTAACATATGTAAATAGACAGCCACTGGGAACTTGCTGTATGAGGATTCAGGGAACTCAAACTGGGGCTCTATAATAACCTAGAGAGGTGGGAATGGGTGGGAGGTAGGAGAGAGTTTCAAGAGGGAGGGGACACATGTATACCTATGGCTAATCTATATTGATGTATGACAAAAATAAACCATAAAGCAATCATCAGTCAATTAAAAATAAATTTAAAAAATATGATACTGGCTTCAAAACAGACACAAAGATTAACAGAACAGAGAGCCCCAAAATAACCCCACACACCTATAGTCAGTTAGCCTACAACAGAGAAGGCAAGAATATAGAATGGAGAAAAGACACCCTCTTCAATAAGCAGTGCTGATAAAACTGGGCAACTAAATGTCAAAGAATGAGATTAAAATATTTCTTCACACCTTATACCAAAAACAAACTCAAAATGGATTAAAGACCTTAATATAAGACCTGAAATTTAAAAAAAAAAAAAAAACTCCTAGAAGAACACAGGTATAACAGTTAATGACATAAATTTTAGGATTTTTTTTTTTTTTTGGCTCTGTATCCTAAGGCAAAATAAGAAAAAGCAGATATAAACAAGTGGCACCGAACTAAACTTAAGTGCCTTTGCACAGCAAAGCAAATCAGCAACAAAACAAAAAGAAGGCCTACTGAATGACAGAGGTGTGTGTGTGCGCTGAGTCATGTCCAGCTTTTCATGACCCCATGGACTGTAGCCTGCCAGACTCCTCTGCCCATGGGATTTTCCAGGTAAGAATCCTGGAGTGGGTTGCCATTTCCTTCTCCAGGGGACCTTCCTGACCCAGGGATGAAACCCANGTATTGAACATAGACTAGCGCTTCATTTCTTGTATGATAGTATACATGTTTCAGTGCCATTCTCCCAAATCATCCCACCCTCTCCCTCTCCCTCAGAAGCCAAAAGTCCGTTCTATACCACTGTGTCTCTTATATATACTTCCTTTTTAAAAAAAAAAAAAAAGCAGTACACTGTAGAAAACAGAAAGTGAAAGTGAAGTCGCTCAGTTGTGTCCGACTCTTTGCGACCCCCTAGACTGCAGCCTACCAGGCTCCTCTGTCCATGGGACAGACAAGCAATAGTACTGGAGTGGACTGCCGTTTCCTTCTCCAAGGAATCTTCCCAACCCAGGGCTCAAACCCAGGTCTCCACATTGTAGACAGACACATTACCGTCTGAGCCACCAGGGAAGTAAGTAAACAGCAATTCAATAGCTCAGGGAAAGGGAACTAAAAACGATTTTATTTGTGTGAATTAGATATATATTAATACCCTATGCATTAATACAAGGTACTTTATATATACAATCTCCAGAAATGCAGATGAGTTTTCAGAAAAATAATAAAGTATGGATGCCACTTGGGTAAAAATACATGTCAATGTGTACTGACCTTATTGCACAGTCCTTTACATAGTGAATAGTGTACTAATATGCCTATAAAGGAAAGATAGTGTAGCTGAGTAAGAAGAAACCTTGCAGAACTAATGTAATCACTTCCACTTCGGAAAACAAGCGTTCAAGTCAGGGTTATTGCTATGAAACTAGAACACATGAAGTTCAAAGTTCAAACACTGGAACTGTTGTTGAGTCTCAGAAGACACTGTCTCTTTCATCCACAGATGAAGGTACATAAAAGAATATATATAGTATTTTGCTTGTGCTAAGTTCAAAATCTGACAAGTATTTTTCACTTATTTAGGACTACTGTGGATGGCATACATCTAGGGTGACTTGGGTGTTTCTCCCCAAATCTTTTAACTGTGGTAAAATCCATATAACGTAAGATTTACCACCTCAACCATTTTTAAATGTATAGTTAAGCTGTACACAAGATTAATTTTAAAAGTGCATTTTATAATATTTTGAATATTTACATCTATTTTATTTCCTAAATGTCCATAATAGCCCTATCTTTCCCAGGCAAGCTACAGTAAACCTATGATTGCAGCTAGAATTTTAAAAAAAAGTCTGTTGATGAAATATTTTCCTTCACCCAGTTACCTCAGCAAAACAGCAATGCATTCAACATAATAAGTATATTCACTCTACTGTAATCCTTTAAACAAAAGGTTGGTTGTTTCTCTGAATTGACAGATATCTCAGGATGTATACTCATGACCTTACATAGAAACCTCTAGGGCAAAAAACTGCTTCACTGGTTTGGCACTTGAGAGAAACAAGCAATCTCTTTGGGTTGATTTTATTTTTCCATGAGACAGTATATCTTAGATTTCATCTTAAATCTATCAATCTTACCCCGTCTTTAAGAACTGTGTCTTTAAAAATGACAAAACTGTGTCTTCAACACCTTTAACTGCCTTAACCATGTTTGAAGCAGGGTCTCAGATTACTACTATGAAAATGGAGGGGAAGTTACAGGCTGTGATGGGAATTTATATTAAATTAGATCCTTCCTGAGCTGGTAAAATATATGAAAAAAAGAAATGAAAATAAGAAATAATAGTGCCAGTCATTCATCACTTTAGAGACATATTTTAAAATACCCATAAAATTCTATACAGTTCAGAAACTTCTCATTTTAACAATATTATGTCTCTGAAGACCTCATAATGGAAATAAATATTTGCAATGAAAGCTCACTTTGTATAGTACAGGGCAATTAGATTTTTTTAAACTATTCTTTCTTTATGTCACTTTTGCCTTGCCCTGGTGAGTGATGAGGATTACATTATGCATATAGTACATACTTGAGTAATGCAATTTTCCAACAGTTTTCTTTAAAATCTTAGCATGAACTGCAACTACAAAATAATTGTGTGTGTGTGGCAAGTGATCTTTCAAATCATTTTCCAAGATTGGTCTGCTTTCAGCAGAACCTTTTCACTTTTGATTAATACTCTTTCCTGTTTTCTGGTTCAGAACACAGCTTCCTAGAGCTACAAACTCAGTTTATGGAGTGCCTTTGACCCCCAATCCACTGGATAAAAATAAGTGTCAATGCAGTGAAATGCAAAGATCTATTTCTTCAGCATCTTCAGGTTTTCATGGACAATGCAGGGCCTCTGTAAATTTTCAGTTACTGTGTGTGCACAAAGTGCCAAGAAAGAGAGTTAAAGGAGCACTAAAAAAAATAATCTATTGTATTTCCTCTAATCTAGTCTGTCAGATGATTTTGGATGAAGTACCTATAGTGACAAGAGCTCGAGAGTTCACTCCAAGTTCTTCATAAAACAGAACAAAAGGGAAGTTCGTGCTAAAGGCCTTTGAATTTATATTCGTTCAATAACCCTTCAGAGTTATTACTTAGATTTCAGTAGCACCAAAACTCACACTACTTTCTCTCCTCATTCCCCTCATGAATATCCTCTTAACCATATTCTGATTATTCTGAAAAAACACAGTGAGAACCAAAAGTTTCCAATTCATTAGAAACAGTCATCCACATTGGCAACCACTTTGTCCTCCTATTCAAAGGGCATCCACCACAAGACTTGAAGTTAGAAAGAAGGAGCCAAGTGTTTATTTCTTCAAGTCTACTACTTATATTCAGTTTCCCCATTTCTTTCCTTGTACATATGCCACCATCCCTTGCTCTGCCACCCATGCATAACAGTGCACACAATTCTTTATGACAGCTGAGGAAAGGGACAAAAAATGGGAGAGCTAGGAGCGGATGACCTGTGGAAAACACTGTACATTGCTTTCAAAACTTAAAATGCATGACAGGATATAAATTGTTTAAAAATACAAAATAATGTCAGTTCATCTCTGTTTCTGATACTTTAAGAATAGTACAGTGCTTTCTGATATCCTGAAGGGTTTCAATACTCTTATGAAAAGCAGAAAAGCTACAAAGAATATTAGAGACAGTAAAACTTACTGATTAAGACATGGACTTTATCCCTATTTCAAATATTGACTCATCATGCTGTTGGCTGTTTCCTTGGACAAGTCACTTAAAATCTCTAAGTTATAATTACCGTCTTTACCTCAAAGATGAAGAAACTGAAGTTTAGAAAGTTTAAGTACAAGCTTACATGGGACGTAAATAAGACTTGAAATCAGATACTTCTTAGTACAATAGTCCTGCTCTTTCTCATTATTATGACATGACCACCTCACTGTGATTATACAAAATATTTTTTCCTACATGGCAAACCCTTCCATCTAGGGTCACGAGCATGTCAAGTGCTGAGCAAATTTTGTCTATTAAAACTATGTTCAGTAATCTTGACCATGCAAGGCATTTTAGTCTGAGGTGTGGAACAGTTGGAGAGGAGAAAAAGAAGACTGGCATTGGTTAATGTGGACAGATCTTGTGCAAAATTTGAAAGATTAATTAGCCTGATGTGATAATTTTTGAAAACTCTTAGTGAAGCTGCCATAAATATGTCCAAGAGTGTGCCTTCTCTGTATGTTTACATAATTTTACCCGAAAGATGAGCAATTACTATTCATGTACATTGGCTGTATTTAGGCGCAAATGAGGTTCCCATGATTTCACAAGTGTCCAAGATAATCATTGTTTTGGTGAACACAGGCCTGAGAGGCAGAGTCTTGGCAGCTGCAACTGAAGTGAAGAAAGCAGTTTCAATATCCTGCGGCAGAACAGTCTCAGCAGGGGCTGGGCTCAGCATGATCAAAGAGAAAAGGACAAAGCAATCTATGGACCAGGAGGCTTCATGTAAATAAGAAGGACATGATTTTTATATGGACCTGAAATCTATTTCTGTATCACTCTTTGTAACAAAACCTTTTGTCAATGACATCCTTAACTTCACGTAAGGTGTATCTGCTATGACCTATGACAACTTACACTTTCCACAGCTTATTTTATTATTTTGTAGCGCTTTAGAAGTCATAGATCACTTTAATGTTGCTGGAAGGATAACAAGACATGATGAGTAGATCACAATATTTTTAAAACCACAATTTATATTCCATTTCACAATGAATAATTATGTGGGAGACAACTTAGTTAAACAGAAAAAGGTAAAGTAATTCAAGGGGCCAATTAGTAACTGCAAGCAACTGAATCACTTAAATATCATTTATGTTACCTTGGTTTTTCCAAGTAGGAAAAAAATGACCCAAATCTTTTTTAACTTCATGACCTCAACTACTAAAATTATATGAGAACTCATACACAATTTCCATGAAGTAAAGAAGAGTCGCAAACCCATAATTTTTGTCTATCTATTCTGACTACATCCTCAGACAAATGTTGACTGACTTATTTTGAAGGGATTCTTACACAATTGAACGTGGTGTGACATTTGTGCAGAATGCAATCCTTTACATCTTGACACAAAGAGCATGGATAAAGTGATGACTTTTAAGTAATTATAGATTAAGATGACTGACTTCAGATAGATAAGTTTAAAGTGATGGGCATTTTTAGATAATTGAATAAGTCAACTAGAGCAGAATAAAATAATGCAGTTAGACTGTACCACTATTATTTATAATAGTTTGGTGATGAGACTCTCTTTTTCTAGGAATCTATATAAAATGTAGACAAATGTTGGTGTTGGAAATCTGCTTGTATTTTATTTTGACAGCATTTTGTCACCTCTAGTTTGATAGATGTAGGAAATCTCCTGAGACTTATTGATTCTGAATGCACTAGTAGGAAAAAATTCATTTGCAAGGGAAATACTTGACACAGTGAATAAGGTACCATTTATGCAAAATTCAAAAAAACCGAATTGTGTCAACTGTAGTCTTTTATAAATATTTATGACACTAATTACAGAAATTTGTCCTAGTTTGCTAGTGAATGGGCTAACCAAATCTCATTAGAAAAATAAAAATTCAGTAAGCAGAATCTTATTACATCTATAAACTAGGTGGGCATAGTATTTGAATGTCTTACCTTAAACGTCCTTATATTCATTATTTGAGAAACTGAAAAGAAAAATATAATCCTGATGCGTAAGAGCAGATATAAACTATCAATCATAATATTTTAGAGTACCAAGCCAGGCATTTCAATGATATTGTCTGAGCTATAATCATCAAATAATATGTTCTCTACCTGCTTCTGATTTATAATAAATAATCCTAGAATTGGTGTCAGTATATTTCTTTCTCCAATTAATCAGCTAATTAGTCAAGTCATGTCAGTATTTACAGAACATGGTAATCTTTTTTAAAATCAGAAATACGTCCTTTATGCTTTGAACAATATCATCAAAAAAGTAAAAAGATTTCTCCCACAAAATGAGAGAAAACATTTACAAATCATATTATGTGATACGGGACTTGTACTTCAGAGCACACAAAGAACCCTTCAGTCCAGTTCAGTTGCTCAGTCGTGTCCAACTCTTTGCGATCCCACAACTCACTAATAAAATAGGTAATTCACACACTTTACAAATAAAGAGGGTCTTCACTGGGGGCTCAGTGGCAAAGAATCTGGCTGCTAATGCAGAGGACACTGGTTCAATTCCTTATCCAGAAAGATCGCACATGCTATGGAGCAAATAACCCCGAGCACCACAACTTTTGTGCCTGTGCTCTGGAGCCCTGGAGTCGCAGCTGCCGAGCCCATGTGCGGCGACCAATGAAGCACGCCAGCCTAGAGCGGGGGCTCCGCAGCAAGCAGAGCCCCTTCAGGGAGAAGCCTGCGACAGCAAGGAGAGAGGAGCCCCCACTCACCACAACTTGAGAGAAGCCCAGGCACAGCGAAGAAAACGCAAGGCAGCCAAAAACAGATGAATAAATAAAATTATTAAAAGTGAGTATCTGAATGCATATTTCCTCAAAGAAACAGTTTCTCAGAATGTTAACCATAGAATTAGAAGATGATCAATAATTCTATTCCTAGATATCTACCCTAAATAAAATGAAAAGACATATTAAAAAGCAATTATCCTCCAACTAAATTTTTAAATCTAATTAATATAAAAAACATACATTCACACAAAAGCAAATACATGAATATTCATAGTAGCTGTGAAGTAGAAACATGCTAAATGCCTATCAACTGATGAATGGATAAATATATGGTATATATATATACAATGAGAAATTATCATCTGTAAAAAGGAATTAAGTACTGAGATATACTAGAACCTGGATAAACCTCAAAAACACCACATTAAATCAAACTCTTTGAGACCCCATGGATTGTAGCCCTCCAGGCTCCTCCATCCATGAGATTCTCCAGGCAAGAATACTGGAGTGGGTTGCCATTTCCTTCATTCAAGGCATCTTCCTGACCTAGGGATTGAACCCAGGTCTCTGGCATTGCAGGCAGACGCTTTAATCTCTGAGCTACCAGGGAAGCCTAAATCAAAGAGGCCACTTACAAATGGCCATGTACTATTTAACTCCAATAACGTAAAACATCCGCAAACAGGCAAACCTNCTAGGGATTGAACCCAGGTCTCTGGCATTGCAGGCAGACGCTTTAATCTCTGAGCTACCAGGGAAGCCTAAATCAAAGAGGCCACTTACAAATGGCCATGTACTATTTAACTCCAATAACGTAAAACATCCGCAAACAGGCAAACCTATAGAGACAGAAATTATGTTAGGAGTTGATTAGTGCTAGGCAGAGAGGTGAATGGGGAGTTCCTACTGTTTGATGCATTGTTTCCAGAGTGATGAGTATGATAGTTACATTACTCTCAATATATTAGAAACCAATAAATTATAAATAGGTGAATTTTATGATGTGCAAATTCTATCTCATAAAGCTATTAAAAAATATTGTGTCTTTTTCTTTCTGTATTTGTATAACCCATACTCTAGATTACTTAACTACTTTTATTTTTCTTTATTGCTTAATATGATTTTTTAAAATATAGCTTTAATTTTCATATGGAAATAGCCCATTCAAAACTCATTATTGGATGAAAATTCACTTGAATTAGTAAAAATTAATAGAATCATATCTACAGAAAAACCTCAAACACTTTATAAGAATTATCAGTTTGGGTATTCCATGTCATGCTGCTGTTGCTGCTGCTAAGTTGCTTCAGTTGTGTCCGACTCTGTGCGACCCATGGATGGTAGCCCACCACGCTCCTCTGTCCCTGGGATTCTCCAGGCAAAAATANGGATATTTTTTTTATCCAATGTATTTTAATGAACAAAACTGAGATTTATGAACTCATGATTTGCTACATGTATAATTTTGGAAAGCTCTAAAATGTACTGTAAATTAAAAGATATAGATACATTTAAGGGAGTAAGTGTGCAAAAGTCACATTATATATTATGGAATGCATTCACCTTTCTATATAATATCTAAGGTACTTTCAAAGCTTGAGTATAGCGGATTGTTACAACTAGAATAAACGTTATTAGAAAAGAAATCCAATACTTAGAAGGGTTAAAAAACAGAAATGATCCTCATCCTTGAGAATTCAAAATTCAAAAGCAAATCTGATTAGGAGAAGGCAATGGCATCCCACTCCAGGCCTCTTGCCTGGAAAATCCCATGGACAGAGGAGCCTGGTAGGCTGCAGTTCATGGGTTCGCTAAGAGTCGGACACGACTGAGTGACTTCCCTTTCACTTTTCACTTTCATGCATTGGAGAAGGAATGGCAACCCATTCCAGTGTTCTTGCCTGGAGAATCCCAGGGATGGGGGAGCCTGGTGGGCTGCCGTCTGTGGGGTCACACAGAGTTGGACACAACTGAAGTGATTTAGCAGCAGCAGCAGAATTGCCTAATACACAAAAATGTGATGCTAGAAATACAAAGATCTGTAGGTGCATAGAAGATGGAGTTACAGCCTCTACTAGGGAACAAAATATTCAAAATGGGTTTTAGAGAATGAGCAAGAGTTTCTCAAACACATAAGGCAGTGGCTAGGCTAAGTAGAGAAAACCACAAAGGCATAGAAGAGAGAGAGAGAGGATGATATGCCAAAGAATGTGAAAAGTTTAGTATGCCTGGAAGGCAAAGTAACCACAGGAATAGCAGAATATTAGAACCAGACTATAAAGGTACCCTTGCCTGGAGAATTCTGTGGACAGAGGAGCCTGGTGGGCTGCTGTCCACAGGGTCGCAAAGTCGGACACAACTGAAGCGACTTAGCAGCAGCAGCAAGATAAAGGTAAAGTGTTTGGATTTAAACTATTCAATGAAAATCTCTGTGTAAATTAGTTTCCTTGGTCTCAACCCCACAGTTCTAATTGGGGAGATGACAGTGTTGCAGCTTTTCAAGGATCAAAGTTTGAGAACCTAGAATACAAGACAATGGGGAAACAAAGAAATTCAATGTACCTTTTTGTGTTCCTGAGAAACTTAACAAACTCTTCCAGAAAATTTGTAAGAAGAGTCAGTTACATCACTTTTCTTGATCCATAAATGGTTTCAAAAAGTGCTCAACAGGACAATAATGTCAACTGTGCCCCTAGACTGCAGAAGAAAACAGACAAATCTACAAAATTCTCCCAGGTCTAAATTCACTGCACAGTGCATTGGAAAATGATCAGAGTTTTCTTCAACTCCAAAGAAACAGAAGATGTACTTGGGCAAATAAAGTAAGGTTGATTAATTTACATGCACAGCTGCCTTCCAGGCTGTCATCCACTTGACAGGATGAAGCAGCCTGCCATTCCAAACATGACTATTTCATAACAAAACCATGACTTTTACCAGTAAATAGCATTGAGGGTTGGCAAAGAGGGCAGTGAGAGATGTTTATAGTCGTGTTGCCACCAGATAAATACCTCCAACACCTGAAGTTAACTTTGAGTGACAAAGCTTTTCAGAGGAAATATATAAGACATAAGGCTTTCAGTAAGTCGAAGATATAAAGTCCTTGACTTTCAAATAATCATTCAGTGCTTTTGTAACTTTTAAAATGTGATGTGAAAAATGGTTAAAGATAATATGAATGATCTATTGCTTATGTGATAAGAGAAACAAGACTGCATATTTTAGGACTTAATTCAATTGTATGGATTTGGAAAACAATGAAACCTAGGAGTAGAGATCACTTATGTGGTATACTTGTACTCAGAACATGAACTAATAAAAGGCTAAAAATAAATAATTACAGGAATATGTTTAAGGGTAGATATATGAATCATTTGCCTCTAGGATAAAATTTTAATCATATGCCTTATAAAGTAAGTATAATGACTTCTTTTGGAGCCATACCTAATTGATATAAGCAATGCAATAAAAAATACTTTGTAAACCTTTGCTGGGATTAAAAAAAAAAAAAAAGACCTTTTATAAATCAAGAGGGAGAGAGACCAGTTGAGTCAGGTCCTTTTTATTAGTCTGAAATGAAACATACCTTAACAGAAAGTCCAGAATACCTGAACTAAGTTCAGAATGGGCATTTTCAAGTTTTCCATCTTTTTACCACAGTTTTATTGTTTCTTAAAGAATTATGAATTCCTAGTATATCATAACTTCATGCGAAAGTGTAGTCACTCAGTAATGTCTGACTCTGCAACCCCATGGACTGTAGCTTACCAGGTTCTCTGTCCATGGAATTTTCTAGGCAAGAATACTGGAGTGGATTGCCATTTCCTTCTCCAGGGAATCTTCCCAACCAAGGGATCAAACCTGGGTCTCTCACCTTATGGGCAGATTCTTATTGTCTGAGCCACCAGGGAAGTCCAAGAATACAGGAGTAAGTTAGTTGTCATGCCCTCTTCCATGGTTCCATGGAATCTTCCCAAATCAGGGACTGAACCAGTGTCTCTTGTGTCTCCCACATTGTCAAGCAGGTTCTTTACCACTAGCACCACCTGAGAAGCCCCTAACTTCATACTTCAATTCAGTTCAGTCACTCAGTCTTGTCCGACTCTTTGCGACCCCATGAATCGCAGCACACCAGGCCTTCCTGTCCATCACCAACTACCAGAGTTCACTCAGACTCACGTCCATCAAGTCAGTGATGCCATCCAGCCATCTCATCCTCGGTCGTCCCCTTCTCCTCCTGCCTCCAATCCTTCCCAGCATCAGAGTCTTCATACTTAGGTGTGAATATAAAACCATTGAAGAATTATCTAAGTAGTATATAACAGGAAAGATTCGAGTATTTATTGTGATCAAAAAATATGGGAATAACAAAAGATGGATACTTTTAAAGTGAGATAGGTAAGAAAATATTTGATCAGAAAGTCAATATTATGGATTCATATATGTACAAATAACAATTTACATTTAATTCTAGTGTGGTCATTGGCAAAATAAATCCAGAACATTCAACTAAAATACATGTACACACTTATACTCACTTATTTTCTATCTCTCTTCTATTTTCAACGTATGGACAACTGACCAGTTATTCTAGTCATAAAGTACTCTATCTTCAAATTATCATTCTTATCCAGTCAGGGTGTTTATTGTTCTGAATCTTCTAAGTAAGTACTTTAATTCACTGATTTTCTAGATTATGTGTAAACCTAATGCAGATGCAGAACATACTTCTTACATATAGAAACAAATTTCAACAGTATCATACAAAATAAAATTTATTCCTTCTCTGATTATTATTCAGTACATGACAATCTACTTTTCATGAGTGCAATACCTTTGAAAACACTAATGTCTGTGTTTGACAGACACAGGGCACAGCAGAAAATCAAATTTTGCCCATCTGAATTATAAAAGATGCTTGCTGTTATTTCATTATCTGGGTGTCAGTTTCCCATTGATCTCAACTTATTTTCAAAACCACTGGCTTGATTACATAGATAAAGAGTTTGGGCCATTAGTAAATTCTGTTAGTAGTCTTCTCTGAAGACCAGAGGATACCATCATTTGGTAAAATGTGTGTAATATCAAGAAAAAGAATATACAATTGAAAGATATTATTCATTGTTAGATTTAGGGACAGGAGTACGTTCCAGATAAATAAATAAACTTAAAGCTATGTCTTGCAGCATTCTGTGCATATGTGCTAAGTTGTTCCAGTCATGTCCAACTCTGTGTGACTCCATGACCTGTAGCCCACCAGGCTCCTCTGTCCATGAGATTCTTCAAGCAAGAATACTGGAGTGGGTTCCCATACCCCTT
Source organism: Raphicerus campestris (assembly GCA_006410735.1). Classification (NCBI taxonomy): domain Eukaryota; kingdom Metazoa; phylum Chordata; class Mammalia; order Artiodactyla; family Bovidae; genus Raphicerus; species Raphicerus campestris. The sequence goes on along the minus strand of SJYW01016377.1, from coordinate 456,195 downwards.
CATTTTCTGCTTTTTTCTAATGAATAATAAAGAAATACCTGATTTGAGTTTGCTGAATTTAGAAATTTCTGGACCTCAGATAACAGAGATCCCTTTGGTATTCAGCTCTATATAGTCTGTAAACAGCAGGATAAAAAGTTACTTTAAAAGCTTTTTTAATGAATTAAATTATTTCAAACACAGGTTTCTCATTATTTATTATATCTGGTGCTATCTCATCTCTGTTGTCTACTTTTATGTTCATCACATCACACTGAAAATCTGTAGCCTGATATAATGACAAACGGTAACAGAGTTTCTTTTTCTTACAAGCCTTATTCTGCTAGTATCAAGTAAAGATAGTATCATCTATTATTCTTACTACTGAGGACATGTTATTAAGTGGAATCTTATGTTTCAGAAATATTTCCATGAGATTCCAATTTTATAGAGAGAAGATAAGTTAATTCACTTTAGTTTTCTTGGGAGGGATTCTGAAACCAAAAATGTATAAGGAATATAGCTAAGTGGACTTTACTAGAATCAAAATAAAGCTCTTGATATATCAATGCCTATGTCCTAGCTCAGTTCCCCTCTTGTCTTCCTCAGCTCTACTGAGGATGGCCAGCCTTCCAGTCAGAATGATAACAGGCTACAGAAGGCTACTACCTGACCACAAAGACTAGTTGAGAAAAAGAGAGCATTCCACGTACTTTTCGTATTAGAACCACCACTATGCATAAACTGTTGTACATGCCCTGCAAAAATCAGTGCTGAATTTTTAAGATACAAAAAGTCAATTAAGAAACTGAAGCTTCACTTTTTTACCCAAGCCATAGCTAAACATTACAGTCAGTGCTTACTGATGCTGTAAGTTTCACTGGATTCTCATTTCTACTTGAGGTATAAGCTTTTTAAAAAATCTTTATTTCTTAACTCTTGTTAGTGAAGATATTAGACAAGTACTTTAGGTAGAATTACATTGTCTTAGAGGTAAGGTTTTTTTCTGCTGTTTTGTACTTTTTGTCTTAGCCCTTCTAGATAATTATCTAACACTGAGAATTCACTCTCAGTATCAGTGTCTTCTTAAAAATGAAAATTCCTGTCATCATCCTAGCCAGCCTCTTTGTGAATAGCCAAAACTGCTTTTCTGGCTGTTTCTATAACTAAGGCTATTTGTAGATATATAATTACATGTGTTTTATAAAAATAAATAGAGTACGGCTGTCTATATCACATGCCTTCCCCACTCTTGCTCTTCCTGGAAATTATATCCTCCTGGAAATTATACAAAAGCATGAAAGATTTTTCCTACACACTTCACTTTCAGTGAAACTAGGAGAGGAATGCAGAGTTCCAAAGAATAGCAAGAAGAGATAAGAAAGCTTTCCTCAGCGAACAATGAAAAGAAATAGAGGAAAAGAACAGAATGGGAAAGACTAGAGATCTCTTCAAGAAAATGAGAGATACCAAGGGAACATTTCATGCAAAGATGGGCTCGATAAACGACAGAAATGGTCTGGACCTAACAGAAGCAGAAGATATTAACAAGAGGTGGCAGGAATACACAGAAGAACCGTACAAAAAAGATCTTCATGACCAGGATAATCTCGATGGTGTGATCACTCACCTAGAGCCAGTCATCCTGGAATGTGAAGTCAAGTCGGCCTTAGAAAGCCTCACTATGAACAAAGCTAGTGAAGGTGATGGAATTCCAGTTGAGCTATTTCAGATGCTGTGAAAGTGCTGCACTCAATATGCCAACAAATTTGGAAAACTCAGCAGTGGCCACAGGACTGGAAAAGGTCAGTTTTCATTCCAATCCCTAAGAAAGGCAACGCCAAAGAATGTTCAAACTACCGCACAATTGCACTCATCTCACACGCTAGTAAAGTAATGCTCAAAATTCTCCAAGCCAGGCTTCAGCAATATGTGAACCGTGAACTTCCAGATGTTCAAGCTGGTTTTAGAAAAGG
>SJYW01016377.1:379601-452131 GCA_006410735.1 Raphicerus campestris | reverse complement strand
ATATATATATATATATATATATATATATATATCTTTTAAGTCTTGGAACTGTGGAAAGAATTTATCTATGAAAGATTTTTAATTTAAATTGAGAAATAAATTATGGGAAGAATAAAGCTAGGAAGTAAAATACTGTACTGATGTCCTGATTCCTCACAAAACAACAGTCTCAGATTTATAGGAGTATAAAGACTCAAGTCAATTATGCATGTGCTTTCTCAGTTGCTCAGTCATGTCCCTTTTTTTGCCACTCCATGGACTGTAGCCTACCAGGCTTCTCTGTCGATGGAACTTCCCAGCAAGAGTACTGAAGTGTGTTGCCATTTCCTACTCTAGGAGATCTTCCCAACCCAGGGATCAAACCCACGTCTGTTGCATCTCCTGCACTGGCAGGCAGATGCTTTACCACTGCACTGCCTGGGAAGCCCCTAAGTCAATTACATAATGCATTTAACAAAATCTTATTGAACTGCTCCCTCTATTTAAGAAGATAGAGATACCATGCTGACCTAAGTAGAAGTAGACAAAATGACTATTTCCCTAAAACTTCTATTTCAGTAAGATAGGAAGACAGAAAATTAAAGAAAATAATAAAACCAGGATTATATCAGTGTTATTATGGAGATAAAATAATATAATATTCCATAGACAGTGACTTGAGAGCTTTATTTTCTGGTAGAGTGGTCTGGGGAAATCTCTTTGAAAACTGACATCGAGGTGCCTATATTTGAATCATGACATGAATGACCAAACAAAAAAGCTGCATCAGGGTTCTGAGTGGTGCTTACAAGAGTATGGCTACACATTCCCACAATCCATCAACTTTCTGTTGGAGCATGCCTTCCCTGGGAAATAGGGCTTTGCCCCATCCCAGCTACATTTTTGTCTATTGGAGGCTCTACCTTATCCACCACCTCCCCACCCCAAAAAAATAGAGACAAAGAAAAGGACAAGGATCTAGGAGATCAAGATGGCAGAGTAGAAGGACATGGAATTTACTCTCTCCCGGGAATACATCAAAAATACATCTACACATGGAACAATTCTCAATGAAAAGTAAGTGGAAACTGTTAGAAAGACCCCCGTACAAACAAGACTGTAAAAAGTGATACACGTGGAATAAGTGGGCAGGAAAGAGAAGGGATCAGGTTGGAACCTGTGCCCCTGAGAGGGAACTCAGAGGGAAAGCAAGGGTATGAGATCCTTGCTGGGGAGTTAGCAGTTCACACTAAATATTAGGCACGTAGCTCTGATGTCTAACAAAGGGAAGATGAGTCCCTTTGGCTGGATGGAGGGCCCATGTGCCTAACAGGAATCCTGTTATTCTGTGGAAAGCCTTAATTCTGCTTGTGAGGACTGTGTGTGCTCTAGTTAGCTCCCAAAGAAGGGTGGAGAGGGTGGAGTGAAAATGAGTGTGTGGAGGGCAGGTTTCCCACCACCATCCCGGCATGCAACCCAGCCTAAGCTGAGCTAATAACCCAGCCCCACTTACTTCACATTGCAGCACCACACTGGAGAGGGGGCTGCCACAAAGAATGAACTTGGCTGTGAGACACAGAGATGGCTCAGACTCAAGGCAGCATCTGGGCAGCCATTACTGGCGCCTGCACAGGAAGTTCATTAGAAGCATCCCCAGACTCTATCTATAGTTGGACCACCACAGCCTCAACCCTACACAGGCCTAGAGCCCATAGCTGCCTCACCTGAAGGATGAGGCAAGTCCTACCCCAGGGTGGAGGTGCCAGCAGCAAAGCCAAGAGATCAGATATGAGGAAAGAAGGAGACTCAGATCCAAAGAAGACTCAGATCCATGGAAGAAGGCAGGGTAGCTGCCACTGGAGTCAGAAACAGCCCTGACCTCCACCTGGAGCCTCCACAACCCCTGCCACAATGCATGCCTAAAGTCTGCAGGGGCCCCTCTTACATCCACACTGCTCCCCTCCAGAGCAAGGGTGCTGGTGCTAGGAGGCAGGAGAGCCCAGTCTTGAAGGTAACAGAGACAGACTGCACCTAACCTCAGGGCTTCTGATTCAGTGACTGGGAGCCTGCCCTGGTAGGTTGGTGATGGCCACTGAGCAGAGAAGCCCTGGCTCAAATCTGGCATCTGCCCTAGCTCCTTCTTCTACAGGCACATGAAAAGATGACATGAGAAATGAGGGGAATGCAAGTTAAAACTACAATAAGATATCTCCTTCCACTGGTCAGAATGGTAGAAGATGGCAGCTTATTGAAGTTTTACCTGCATTTACACTAGTATTTGGAGAAGGCAATGGCAACCCACTCCAGTATTCTTGCCTGGAAAATCCCATGGGTGGAGGAGCCTGGAAGGCTGCAGTCCATGGGGTCACTAGGAGTCAGACACAACTGAGTGACTTCACTTTCACTTTTCTCTTTCATGCATTGGAGAAGGAAATGGCAACCCACTCCAGTGTTCTTGCCTGGAAAACCCCAGGGACAGGGGAGCCTGGTGGGCTGCCATCCCTGGGGTCGCAAAGAGTCAGACACGACTGAAGTGACTTAACAGCAGCAGCACACTAATACTTGATTTTTAATCATCAAAAAATCTATGAATCAAAAGTGTTGGTGAGAATGTGGGTAAAAGGAAACCTTCATACTCTGTTGGTTGGGAATGTAGATTTTGTGCAGCCACTTTGGAAAACAGTGTGGAGATTCCTCAATAAACAAAAAATAGAGTTTCAGTATCATGCAACGATTTCACTCAGGTTATCAACCCAAAGAAAATTAAAATACTAATTTGAAAAGATACATGCACCCCAGTGTTCACAGTAGCATCATTTACAATAACCCAGATATGGGAGAAGTCTGTGTTCATCAAAAGATGAATACATTAAGAATATGTGGTATATATATAATAGAATATTACTCAGCCATAATCTATCTATTTCTGCTTTATTGACTATGCCAAAGCCTTTGACTGTGTGGATCACAATAAACCCTGGAAAATTCCAAAAGACATGGGAATACCAGACCACCTGACCTGCCTCTTGAGAAACCTATGTGCAGGTCAGGAAGCAACAGTTAGAACTGGACATGAAACAACAGGTTCCAAATAGGAAAAGGAGTACATCAAGGCTGTATATTGTCACCCTGCTTATTTAACTTATATGCAGAGTACATCATGAGAAATGCTGGGCTGAAATAAGCACAAGCTGGAATCAAGATTGCCAGGAGAAATATCAATAACCTCAGATATGCAGATGACACCACCCTCATGGCAGAAAGTGAAGAGGAACTAAAAAGCCTCTTAATGAAAGTGAAAGAGGAGAGTGAAAAAGTTGGCTTAAAGCTCAACATTCAGAAAACTAAGGTCGTGGCATCTGGTCCCATCACTTCATGGGAAATAGATGGGGAAACAGTGGAAACAGTGTCAGACTTTATTTTGGGGGGCTCCAAAATCACTGCAGATGGTGACTGTAGCCGTGAAATTAAAAGACGCTTACTCCNGGACTGCAAGGAGATCCAACCAGTCCATTCTGAAGGAGATCAGCCCTGGGATTTCTTTGGAAGGAATGATGCTAAAGCTGAAACTCCAGTACTTTGGCTACGTCATGCAAAGAGTTGACTCACTGGAAAATACTCTGATGCTGGGAAGGATTGGGGGCAGGAGGAATAGGGAACGACAGAGGATGAGATGGCTGGATGGCATCACTGACTCAATGCACATGATTTTGGGTGAACTCCAAGAGTGTGATGGACAGGGAGGCCTGGAGTGCTGCAATTCATGGCGTCGCGAAGAGTCGGATTCGATTGAGCGACTGAACTGAACTGAACTGAGGAGAGGAATATAGAGTGCATATAACAAATAAATGTGTACTACAGTAAGTAGGTGAGATTTGGCAGGAGGTACACAAGGGGAAGAACAGAGGAGAGAGCCAATAGAGGCCCTGTGGTAACAGTTCTTTGAAGGCAAAAGAAAATATTTCCTGAAGGTGAGGTGCTTATTCAGTATTGCAAAGATTATATACTTTGTATGCGGGTTGATACTGAAGCCTCTTTAATAAAGTGTAGAGAAAAGAAAAAATTGCATTACATAATGCAATCAATGCAGGACCAAAAGGAGAACATAAACAAAAGTATTTTTGTAATGTATATCTCTAACACAAACATTTGCTGTGTCATGAGCATATAGAACACTGCACAACACATAATAAATATTGGGTAAATTAATACATGAATTAAGTAAAAAAAGTTTTGGCAAAGACTACTGTTTGCAGAAAAGAGAATACAAATGGCTTTTATACATATTTTAAAATGTTCAAACACTAATCATAATAAGATAAATTATTCCCTTTTTATCTATAAGATTGGCAAAAACCCAAATACTTGATAAAACTTCCTGTTGGCAAAGCTGTGAAGAAACAGTTATTATCATTACATAGCTGATGGGCAAAATCTGTGCAAGGTTTTTAGAGAGCAAGTTAGCAATATCTGTCAAAAGTACAAAGGCATGTATCTTTTGTCACTGAAATTCCAGTTTGTGGATTGTCCTAGAAACCTGTTCATGTGCATAATGAAGTATGGATAAGGTGAATCATTGCATCATTATTATTAAAAGTAAAAGAATGGAAAGAAATCAAAGTTCCATTGACAGGAGAGTAAGACTGGTTAAATTAATTACAGTGCATTTATTCAATGGGAATATGATACAGCTATAGAAAGAATCAGAGCACTCCCTTAAGATCTTCAGGATATATATGATTAACTGAAAAAAGTGTAAGTCAACACAGTATTTATACTATGCTATTTTTGTGCTTTAAAAAAGGTAGAAAATAAGACTATTTATTTGTAGTTATTTGTTTATACACAGAGAACTCTGAAAGCACTCATAGGAAGCTAAAAATAGTTGGCCCCTATCTGAGTGATAGAAGTGGGAAGAAAAGAGACAGGAAAGAGATGTGAGAAAGATATATATATATATAGCTTTTAAGTCTTGGAACTGTGGAAAGAATTTACCTATGAAAGATTTTTAATTTAAATTGAGAAATAAATTATGGGAAGAATAAAGCTAGGAAGTAAAATACTGTACTGATGTCCTGATTCCTCACAAAACAACAGTCTCAGATTTATAGGAGTATAAAGACTCAAGTCAATTATGCATGTGCTTTCTCAGTTGCTCAGTCATGTCCCTTTTTTGCCACTCCATGGACTGTAGCCTACCAGAGTTTCAGTATCATGCAACGATTTCACTCAGGTTATCAACCCAAAGAAAATTAAAATAAGGTCCGTCTAGTCAAGGCTATGGGTTTTTCCAGTGGTCATTTTTGGCTATGAGAGTTAGACTGTGAAGAAAGCTGAGGGCCGAAGAATTGATGCTTTTGAACTGTGGTGTTGGAGAAGCCTCTTGAGAGTCCCTTGGACTGCAAGGAGATCCAACCAGTGTATTCTAAAGGAAATCAGTCCTGAGTGTTCATTGGAAGCACTGATGCTAAAGCTGAAACTCTAATACTTTGGCCACATCATGCAAACAGTTGACTCATTGGAAAAGACTCAGATACTGGGAGGGATTGGGGGCAGGAGGAGAAGGGGACAACAGAGGATGAGATGGTTGGATGGCATCACCAACTCGATGCACAGGAGTTTGAGTAAACTCTGGGAGTTGGTGATAGACAGGGAGGCCTGGCGTGTTGTGATTCATGGGGTCTCAAAGAGTTGGACATGACTGAGCGACTGAACTGAACTGAACTGACTCGGCTATAAAAAAATAAGTTCTGCCATTTGCAACCATATAGATGGTCTTGGAGAGTATCATGTTTAGTGAAATGTCAGAGTGAAAAAGGAAAACACTCTATATTATCACATATACATGGAATCTAAAATATTTTAATAAATATTTTGAATAAATATAACAAAACTGAAACAGCCTTACAGATAGAACTAATGGTTACTAGTGGAGAAACACATGGAGCAAGTTTCAACATAAGGTTGTGCGATTAAGAGATACAAACTATTTTGTATAAAATAGATAAGGAACATGAAATTATTGAACAGAACATGGAAACATAACCATTATNATAGAACTAATGGTTACTAGTGGAGAAACACATGGAGCAAGTTTCAACATAAGGTTGTGCGATTAAGAGATACAAACTATTTTGTATAAAATAGATAAGGAACATGAAATTATTGAACAGAACATGGAAACATAACCATTATTTTGTAGTAACATTAAATGGCTTATAATCTATAAAAATGCCGTCACTATGCTGTACTTCTGAAAACTAATATATTATTAAAATCAATTTTACATAAAAAAAAAGAAGGAACATGAACAAATGTCACTCAGAGACTGAAAGAGAAAAAACATGCTTGGGGTAGGCACACACCTAACTTGTTTGTGGAATGTACAATGTGCAATATGAATACAGAAAAATAAACAAAGACTACAGTGGTATGAATTAAACGAAAAGGTGGATCTGTGATGGAGAGCCATCCAGAGCCTTGATGGTTAGGGCAAGAGTCTAGACTGCATTCTATGGGAGATGAGAAGCTACTGGAAGCTTTTTTGTAGATGAATCATATGATCTGACTCATGCAAAGAAAAGGGTTATGTCTTTGAGTTGCATATTTTATGGACAGAGAGCTGAAGCAAGAGTAACAGGTATTAAACTCAGGTAGACATGTATATGAAACTGCAGAAAAACTGAGTTGGGACAAAAAGATTTGGGGAACTACCTACATGTAAATGCTATTTAAAATAAAAAGAAAATGAGACAAATGAAATCATATATAAATGAGAATAGACATACAAGAAATATAAACAGAATTCATGTCATAAACCTGCAAATTTTACAACTGGGGAAGAAAAGAGATTCAAAAAATTTATAGATTAATTCATACAGTTCAGTTCAGTCACTCAGTCATGTCCAACTCTTTGGGACCCCATGGACTGCAGCATGCCAGACTTTCCTGTCCATCACCAACTCCCAGAGCCTCCTCAAACTCATGTGCATCAAGTCAGTGANTCCCAGAGTTTCAGATTCTATATTTCTAGGGTAGGGCCAAATAATTCTCCTCTCTAACAACTTTGTAGGTGATTCTCATTCTACTGGTCCCAGACTACATGTAAGAAATACTGCATAAACCTGGCCTGCCTTCACCCCTCCTTCACATGTTCCTTTAGGGCTGTTAGTGTACAGTGGTCAACTCCTGCAGTTCCTTCTGTGTATAATTTATTTCCTCCAGGCCACGAACTATACTTTTCTGGTTACCCTGGAAGTTGACTCTGGTTATCTTCCTAGAGGCAAAGAAAATGGTATTTTCAGAGATAAGAGCCCAGGTGAGGTCTTTGCATAAGCAGAAAGAACAATGAGGTTCATCTCTGGCAAGGTGAGAGAGTTGCTTGTGGCCAGTCCAGAGAATACAATGGATTCCAAAAGATCAACATTATTTCTCTCTTGAATCCTAAAGCCCCAAATTCCTTTTTTTGGTTACTTATCTTTTCTATTCAGCTACACATTGTGCTGTTTTATGAGAAGAAGGGAAGAACACGGTAAAGTTTATTTTCAGTTTACCAAGCTGTTTCATGTCCTTATGTATTTCTAACTTAGACTTTTAAGAATAGTAAGGGAATATTTTATCAAAGTGCTAATTGAGCAGTAAGTCTATCTAGAGATAAGAAACCTTGAAATAAAAATAGGATCTCACAATATAGATAAATTGTAAAATGCTGATTACAGTTGGAGAAGTGATTCTTTNGAGTATCCAGAGGAAGGAAATGAGAAGAATATATTTCCCAGTTTCTATCTCTCATTTGTCCAAAAATATATCTTTAAGGAAGCTGAGAATTCCCCAGAGTCTCAGATTACCTCTGCCCGGGCATTGAGAAGAATCTCGTACTCTTTCTGTGCCTTTGGGATACAAAAGTTAGCCTTAAGACTGGAGGCATGAGGAGCAAGACAGAAGAATGAGGGAAGTCACTGTCCAGTTTTAGCTCTGCAGGTTTGTTGGAGCCCATCAAGAGTGGCTGGGCCCAAGAAGTGACTGCAACAAGGCATCCAGAGGCTAAGAGGATGTGAAGTGGGACAGAACAGTGGTTCTCAAATTGCTGCAGCATTAGAAGCACCTGGAAGCTTTTTGGAACACAGATCACTGGGTGTCTTTCCCAGAGTTTCAGATTCTATATTTCTAGGGTAGGGCCAAATAATTCTCCTCTCTAACAACTTTGTAGGTGATTCTCATTCTACTGGTCCCAGACTACATGTAAGAAATACTGCATAAACCTGGCCTGCCTTCACCCCTCCTTCACATGTTCCTTTAGGGCTGTTAGTGTACAGTGGTCAACTCCTGCAGTTCCTTCTGTGTATAATTTATTTCCTCCAGGCCACGAACTATACTTTTCTGGTTACGCTGGAAGTTGACTCTGGTTATCTTCCTAGAGGCAAAGAAAATGGTATTTTCAGAGATAACAGCCCAGGTGAGGTCTTTGCATAAGCAGAAAGAACAATGAGGTTCATCTCTGGCAAGGTGAGAGAGTTGCTTGTGGCCAGTCCAGAGAATACAATGGATTCCAGAAGATCAACATTATTTCTCTCTTGAATCCTAAAGCCCCAAATTCCTTTTTTTGGTTACTTATCTTTTCTATTCAGCTACACATTGTGCTGTTTTATGAGAAGAAGGGAAGAACACGGTAAAGTTTATTTTCAGTTTACCAAGCTGTTTCATGTCCTTATGTATTTCTAACTTAGACTTTTAAGAATAATAAGGGAATATTTTATCAAAGTGCTAATTGAGCAGTAAGTCTATCTAGAGATAAGAAACCTTGAAATAAAAATAGGATCTCACAATATAGATAAATTGTAAAATGCTGATTACAGTTGGAGAAGTGATTCTTTCTTTTAATAAAGAGTATATGCAAGGAATTTTTTGAGTTCCCTTGAAGCAATTAAGATAAGTATCACAAAAATCGCAACATATCATCCATTTAAGAACAAGTCTGCTAAATAAAAAAATGAGGTTGAGAGGCTCAGAGAAACATCCCACCACAATTATTTACCAAGCAATTGTTCTTGCTGACCTCACTGCTGTAGAGTTCAGGTCCTTCTAGTAGCCCCAAGAGAGCATCTGTTTAACTGAATTAATAATTTAATCATATCTAGTAGAAAACCTGTGAAACCAAACGTATGGGATGCATCACTCATTATCAGAGAAATGCAAATCAAAACCACAGTGAGGTACCATTTCACGCCAGTCAGCATGGCTGTAATCCAAAAGTCTACAAGCAATAAATGCTGAAGAGGGTGTGGAGAAAAGGGAACCCTCTTACACTGTTGGTGGGAATGCAAACTAGTACAGCCACTATGGAGAACAGTGTGGAGATTCCTTAAAAAACTGGAAATATAACTACCTTATAACCCAGCAATCCCACTGCTAGGCATACACACCGCGGAAACCAGAATTGAAAGAGACACATGTACTCCAATGTTCATCGCAACAGAGTTTATAATAACCAGGACATGGAAGCAACCTAGATGTCCATCAGCAGATGAATGGATAAGAAAGCTGTGGTACATATACACAATGGAGTATTACTCAGCCATTAAAAAGAATACATTTGAATCAGTTCTAATGAGGTGGATGACACTGGAGCCTATTATACAGAGTGAAGTAAGCCAGAAAGAAAAACACCAATACAGTATACTAACACATATATATGGAATTTAGAAAGATGGTAATGATAACCCTGTATGCAAGACAGCAAAGGAGACACAGATGTATAGAACAGTCTTTTGGACTCTGTGGGAGAGGGTGAGGGTGGGATAATTTTGGGGAATGGTATTGAAACATGTACAATATCATACAAGGAATGAATCACCAGTCCAGGTTTGATACAGGATGTTTGGGGCTGGTGCACTGGGATGACCTGGAGGGATGGTACGGGGAGGGAGGTGGGAAGGGGGTTCAGGATGGAGAACACATGTATGCCTGTGGCAGATTCATGTTGATGTGTGGCAGAACCAATACAATATTGTGAAGTGATCAGCCTCCAATTAAAATAAATATATATTTTTAAGTAAGGGATGAAACTGTTCTAAAGAAAGCAGAACATTTGGACAATTTCCATTCAGCCATTCAATATTTACTGAACTCCTGTCTTACATTAAGAACTTTGCTAAGTACTGTGAAGTGCAAGGATGATAAATATTACTTCTGTCCTCTAGAAGTTCATGGTCTACTATGGGAGATGATAAATAAATAATTCCAATAATTTGAGCAAAGGACTTTTTTAAATTTAGGGCAAGTATGATAGAATATTCCTTTTAGAATTGCTATTTCAGTATTATGTTACTAGAACCATTCATTTCTGGCTGAAGTTTCTAAACCCTCATGCTCATGCTTAGTCATTAAGTTGAGTCTGACTCTTTTGAGACCTTATGGTCTATAGCCAGCTAGGCTTCTCTATCCATGGGATATCCCAGGCAAGAAGATTTGAATGGGTTACTACTTCCTTCTCCAGGGGATCTTCTTGAACCAGGGATCGAACCCATATCTCCTGTACTAGAAGGTGAATTCTTTACCACTGACCCACCAGGGAAGCTCTGGTATAAACCTTATCCTTATTTAATTTTCATTTATTGTAAAGTGAATGAAAATCAAATAATAAGATGTATTTATGATAATCTATTATGTACACATACACACAGAATATAATTCATGAGACACAATTTAGTATCAGTTTACTCTCTCTGTCTACCTTTCCTGAATCTGAACTTTTTCAGCCTGCTTTGTGATATAACACTGATATTCTGTGGAAATGGGGTAGAATGAAAGAGGTGAGGAGAGAAATTTTTAATAGTAAAAAATGTGATTCTATGCTACTAAATGTAACTGCACTTACTTGTTCTCATCAGTTTTCTAATTGTTCAGGGTAGTTCAAGAAGTGGGAATTCTGGAAAGGCTTCTGCTCAAACTATATCTTGTCATTTCTTCCATAAAATACAAATTAATTCACAGATACTATGTGACACTTACAAAAAAAGGTAAATAGGATGCAAAGTATAAATGAAACAGGATCCTAGAGGGGCCTTTATTTTAGGGAATTATTTGGTTATATCATTTTAAAAATTGTAAAGGTTAAAGTTAATATTTTAGAACTCTTCATTCACTAAATACTAAATATAATTAGATTTTAAAAGACATATTCATTATAGCAATTATTAAATATTAATAGAATTATTAGATATGAATTATAGCTCATGAGGGCAACCACAAGAGAAGAGATAAATTTTTTCTCTTTTCTTCTACTTCTCATCCTTCCCCCCTTTCCCTTCTCCCTCCCTTTCCTTTCTCCTTTATTAAATACAGAGTTCTGGTTTAGCCATATAACAGCAAGTGCTTGGGGAGCTCAGAGGCTGTAATATTGTGCAGGATGAGGTAACATTTGACCTTCACATTAAGAAGAAGGGGCGGGGTTATCCAGGAGCAAAATCACTCAGGTCAGAATTAACTAGATGTGAACTGAGGACTGATAGCGCCTGTCACTCACACATAGCTACCTGACACAGGCTGGGCCTGCATGCCACAGAACATTTGCATTTTTGTTACATGTCTTTCAATGCAGCCAGTTACAGATCTTTTGATTAAAAAGCATTCCTTTTTAACCCTTTGAGAAAATTAAAGTGGTAATATAACAGTCAAAACCAATTAGAATTAGAGAGTTTCCTTCTTAACACCTACTTGGGAGCCTTGTGGGACCCTGGGAAATGCCAGGCAGATGAAGCAGGCCTTTTCATATAGAATGAAAAAGTAATGAGAGACACTTCATCTTTATTTGAAATCTTTTATTTCAACATTCTCCCCGTGATTAACCATGAGCCCTTAACATGGAGAATCTCTCCTTCTCTTTATTCTGTTTGACCCCATTTCTCTTCTCACGCTGTTGCCAAAGACAATTTAAGACTCAGCAGTCCCCGGTTGGTAGTCAAGCTATGCTGAAGATACACAAAAACTACTTTGGTGGGTGGATCTGGGACCCTTTTTTCAGTTTAGAATACTGTTTTACTAGGAAAATGTATCTGATTTTCAAAGGAACAAACACAAACCTAGTTTGTGTTGGAAAAAACTCACTGGTATGTTGGACACTTACATGTATAAAAAGTCAAAGGTCATTGGATTCATCCCTGGCAGTGTCAACCTTCTGAGTTAGATTTTTCTTATCCAGTGGGCCTGGCAAGGACAGTGGGAGGCAAGCACTGGTGAATCTTTCATTACACTGAATTTCACAGTAGATAATGCCAAAAGGTGTATGGCTATTTAAATGTCAGCTTTACCTTTTGTTGATTAGCTCATTGATAAGTTTTGTATAAAGTTCTAATATAAAATAGTGAAATGATATTTGACTTCATACTGAGATCAGACTGTGTAAATAATTATGAAAGAAAAAAATGTTTATAGCAATAAAAGGTCCATGAGAAACATTAAATTATACTAAAAGGACATTGCATTTCCTAGTTTGAATATTGTGAATAAGAAGTTTCAAGTATTGTAAACCTGAGTCAGAAGTTGGTATCGTACTGGTTTTTCTTTTACCATTTAAAACATTCTTGAGGTTGTGATGAAGATCCATACAATTTTTGTAGTTCTATAATCCAAATCTAACCTCAGCTTGCTTCCTCCACCTTTTCTCTTAATATTTTACCTCCAATCTTCTCATAATCACCCACTGACATCTCTTTTTATTGATACTAAATGTATTACATTTTTCTTAACAGTTTGCCCTTAAACCCCTTCTGAAGGTTGCACCCTATCATCCTTTCTAAATGACCTTTCTTATTTCACTTTCTATTTATGCTAAAACATATAAAACACCAAAGAATACATTTGGTGGAGGCATCAGTATTTTTCTTTCATTTATCTTTCACGTGGAGGTGGAAAGTATTTTTGACAACTAATACTAATGAAAAAAGTGAGTCACTCAGTCGTGTCCAACTCTTTGCAACCCCATGGACTATAGTCTATGGAATTCTCCAGACCAGAAAATTGGAGTGGGTAGCCTTTCCCTTCTCGAGGGCATCTTCCCAATCCAGGGGTCAAACCCACATTTCCCACATTGCAGGTGGATTCTTTACCAGCTGAGCCACCAGGGAAGCCCAAGAGATGGCATTATTGCAGAGGAAATGGATGCTTCTACAGCTTTACTTGTGTATTTGTATTGGGAGGTGAGTGATGTGGAAACAACACAACTTGAAATTTAAAAATCCTTATTCAGTTGAGTCAGTTCAGTCGCTCAGTCATGTCTGATTCTTTGCGACCCTATGAATCAGAGCATGCCAGGCCTCCATTTGCATCACCAACTCCCAGAGCTCATCCAAACTCATGTGCATCGAGTCCATGATGCCATCCAGCCATCTCATTCTCTGTTGTCCCCTTCTTCTCCTGTCCCCAGTCCCCCTCAGCATCAGGGTATTTTCAAATGAGTCAACAATTTGCATGAGGTGGTCAAAGTATTGGAGTTTCAGCCTCAGCATCAGTCCTTCCAATCAACACCCAGAACTGGTCTCCTTTGGATGGACTGGTTGGATCTCCTTGCAGTTCAAGGGACTCTCAAGAGTCTTTTCCAACACCACAGTTCAAAAGCATCAATTTTTCAGTGCTCAGCTTTCTTCAGAGTCCAACTCTCACATCCATACATGACCACTGGAAAAACCATAGCCTTGACTAGATGAAACTTTGTTGGCAAAGTAATGTCTCTGCTTTGGAATATGCTCTCTAGGTTGGTCATAACTTTCCTTTCAAGGAGTAAGCGTCTTTTAATTTCCTGGCTGCAGTCATCATCTGCAGTGATTTTGGAGCCCCCAAAAAACAAAGTCCAACACTGTTTCCACTGTTTTCCCATTTATTTCCCATGAAGTGATGGGACCAGAGGCCATGATCTTCATTTACTAAATTTTGAGTTTTAAGCCAACTTTTTCACTCTCCTCTTTCAAGTTCATCAAGAGGCTTTTTAGTTCCTCTTCTCTTTCTGCCATAAAGTTGATGTCATCTAGAGTAACAGGCAAATTTGGCCTTGGAATATGGAATGAAGCAGGGCAAAGACTAATAGAGTTTTGCCAAGGGAACACACTGGTCATAGCAAACACCCTCTTCCAACAACACAAGAGAAGATTCTACACATGGACATCACCAGATGGTCAACACTGAAATCAGATTGATTATATTCTTTGCAGCCAAATATGGAGAAGCTCTATACAGTCAGCAAAAATAAGGCTGGGAGTTGACTGTGGCTCAGACCATGAATTCCTTATTGCCAAATTCAGACTTAAATTGAAGACATTAGGGAAAACCACTAGACCATTTAGGTATGACCTAAATCAAATACCTTATGAGTGTACAGTGGAAGTGAGAAATAGATTTAAGGGCCTAGATCTGATAGACAGAGTACCTGATGAACTATGGACAAAGGTTCATGACATTGTACAGGAGACAGGGATCAAGGCATCCCCATGGAAAAGAAATGCAAAAAAAGCAAAATGGCTGTCTGGGGAGGCCTTACAAATAGCTGTGAAAAGNGAGCAACTGAACTGAACTGAACTATAGTTACTAAAGAGGAAAGGTGTAGGATAAGGATAATTTAGGGATTGGAGATTAACAGATACACACTATCATAAATTAAATAAGCAACAGTGACCTACTGTATAGCACAGGGAAGCATATTCAATATCTTGTAATAACTTACAGTAAAAAAGAAAGTGAAAAGAATCTATCTGTGTGTGTGTGTGTGTGTGTGTGTGTGTGTGTAACTGAATCACTTTGCTGTACATGGGCCTCCCTGGTAGCTCAGTGGTAAAGAGTCTCCTGCCAATGCAGGAGACACAGGTTCCATCCTTGGTCTGAGAGGATCCCACATATCACAGAGCGGTTGGGTAAATGTGGCACAAGCCCTCATGCCACAACTACTGAGCCCAAGTGCCACGACTACTGAAGCCTGCATACTCTAGATCCTGTGCTTCATAACAAGAGAGTAGCTCCTGCTCGCCACAACTAGAGAAACACCTTCATAGTAATGAAGACTCAGCACAGCCAAAAAAAAAAAAAGTAAACGACTCATAGAAAACCATCAGCCTTTTCTGTAGGTGACTTTCCATGCCATTAGCCTCACAAGCTACCCAAATGTCTTAATGGAGATTACTTTTGTGCCCTTCTGCTTGTTCTGTGTCCATCTGGTCAATAATATTGATTTTTATCATCTTTCCTTTGCTACACTATGCTTTCTGAAATTGGCCTTCCCCAGTAAAACTGTATCTCATAACAGATTTAACTTCTTCTTTAAATTACTTCTCTCTGATTTGTTCTGTCTTCTCCCATTCAGTCTTGCTAGCTAAGTGAGAGATTATCTCTTCAAATTCGAGTTTCATTTCAATATTTTCTCTGTATTTTCTTGCTCATGATTCTTATTTCAAGAGAAAAATAAATGAAACTCAGCTTAGTTGCTCAGATTATCAACACTGAGTATCTTGAAAAGCTCTTATGCTCAACTTCTACCCTAAACCTTTTCTTTGTCACATTTGGAAAAATAAACTGAATTATTAACATCTACACTGCACATATATTTGAACATGCAGTTGGGAGTTTTAAGCTCAGATTGTTGTTTATGAGCAAAACTAAAGACATTAATTTTTTTAATTTATATTTATATAAACAATTAGAATATCTACAATATGCCCCAATCCTTGAGTTTGTGGCAATTATTTTGTGCCTTTCTCAAAGTATTTATCAAATGATTCATGGATTTTTCTACCAGCTGCATGATTTATATTCTGAGTTCTACTTCCTGCACCACATATCACAGTATAAAATTAAATTCTTATGCTTTTCTGTAATTAAGCACAAGAATAATTCTAGTATTTACATTTGCTATACAATCTTAGGCATATCAAGGAATTTTATTGAGGAATTGAGCTTTATACCATCTATTTTTGTGATAAAGGGAAAAGACAGTTCTAGTAGTCAACATTCCTCTTTAATGAAGTGAATACAGAGCAATGTAATTTAATTCATTTTATGAATTTTGTTTTACATGGTTTTGTATAAATTAGATACTTATGATTATTCCATTTCAAATAATAAATACTAGACGAATAATACCTAAAGCACTGATCTACAAGGAGTAAACACAATAGCTATTTTCAAGCACTTTAGAGAAATTTTTTACTTCAGCAATATCATTATTATAGGCAACTTTAGTAATTTATATTTCTTAAAATTTACATTATCCTTTNTTCAAATAATAAATACTAGACGAATAATACCTAAAGCACTGATCTACAAGGAGTAAACACAATAGCTATTTTCAAGCACTTTAGAGAAATTTTTTACTTCAGCAATATCATTATTATAGGCAACTTTAGTAATTTATATTTCTTAAAATTTACATTATCCTTTTTAAGTACTCTAAGTTCAATAAAATTTTACTTTTTTAGTTTTTTTTTATTTCATTGGTTGATTTCTGTACAAGTAGCATAGATAATTTAAGAAAAATTTCCTCCCTTTGACCCTGGGATAACACAACAGTCCTATTTTTCCTGGAGTTGACTGTTTGCAGAATATATGAAACAATCAGTTACTAGGCTAGAAAGCATAAGCATTAAAGATTCTTTCAGCTTTGGTTAAAGCTCACGTGTTCATTAATGTGCCTGTTTAAAACTGCCTCCAGTAATCTGAAATATACAAAAAGCAGAGGCAAAGCAATACAAGGAATTGTCACTAGGAGCATGTTCAGTAAATAGAAACCAAACCAGTAGACAAACTTTGACCAAGTAGAGCTAGATAGATGGATTGCTCAAAGTTTACATTGTAGGCACAAATGTGCTCAGACACTGCCTCCTCTTCACAGCCGTTGGATGCTCCTTCACTCTGGCATGTATTTTTAAAGATACTAAATTCTAAGAAACTCAGTTTATTAGGCAACAATACATAACTTAGATCAGAAAATATGAGGTCAAACAAGAATGAATTGTTTATTCAAACATAAAACAAGAAGCTGTATCATTTGGGGAGTTTTACTCTCTGAGAGTAGAAACTACAAAATTGAATAGATAAGAGAAAGAAACAAACTGCAAATTCCTGAGAATCTGATTCAACATTCAATCCTTTTTAAGTCATTGGTGCTAACAACTGTCCTTTACTTTGACTTTCACAAAACTAATTACAACCAAAATATACTATAATAAATTTTGTTAGGGTTTTTTGTTTGTTTTTTTGTTTATGTCAGAGGGTATAAACCTCCCTACTGCAACCTAATTATTTTGTCTGTTCAATAGAAACTATTGTTTTGAATCATTGTTAAATTGAAATGGTCTTTTCAATACCAAATGTAGCTGAGTGCAGAAGTAATCTGACGGTGCTCTGCTCAAAGGCATCCCAAATCTCTTCCTCAGCCTTGGGGTTTCTCTGCCATTACCTCATGGGACACTCTGTAAACACCTGTTCAGGCATTCCAATGCATGCACAAACTTAACAGTGCTTGCCAAAATGATGAAACAAAACTTTGATGAGAGTGGATTAGCCTATCAAAAGGTGATATGTATGACACATTGAAAGCCCACTGGATTTTAAAGTTAGTTGGATAATTAGTTGTATTTCTTGGCATAAAACAATGAACAGATAAGTGAAATTTTTCTCTGACAGTATTAAATCTACTATGGTCTAAAAATCTGGCATTCCCTTCACTACATTTTATATGTTTCCCAAGTGGTTGTCAGAAGAAAAAAAAAAAAGTAGAATCTTAATTAGAAGAATAAAATGCTACCAGTATATTTTCTCGGAGAAGGCAATGGCACCCCACTCCAGTACTCTTGCCTGGAAAATCCCATGGACAGAGGAGCCTGGTGGGCTGCAGTCCATGGGGTCGCCAAGAGTCGGACACGACTGAGCGACCTCACTTTCACTTTTCACTTTCATGCATTGGAAAAGCAAATGGCAATCCATTCCAGTGTTCTTGCCTGGAGAATCCCAGGAATGGGGGAGCCTGGTGGGCTGCCATCTAAGGGACTGCACAGTCAGACATGACTGTTAGCAGCAGCAGCCTTAATCTTAACATTCCCACAACATTATATCCAGCAGATAAAAACTTCAGGATATGAATAGTCCCCAGACAAAGAAGTTCATCAACTTTAGCTCTCCAAAGTAATATATACAGTTAAGTCAAAAACATGTTAATACATTCCACAACATACACACATACATGTACAGAGCTGTAATGCTATTCTGCTGGTTTCACTGTCTACTTGATGAAGGGTATTACTCAGTCAGAAGATATAAAGGAGCTATGAAGTCAATTACCATGAACTTGGACTTTGCTTTCTGACAGTGAAGGAAACAGAATAGTTACTCTATAAAGACTTCCTATTACAATGCTACTAAAATCGAATAAAACTTGATTTGAAAGATATTTATGGGTTCATAACAAGGAAAATCTTCAAGACTATAAATTAAACCTAAACAACTATCAACTCAATCCAGATGATTGATCTAAATGATATATGATTCAATCAGCCACTAAGTCATGTCTGACTCTTTGTAACCCCATGGACTGTAGCAGGCAGGCTCCTCTGTCCATGGGATTTCCCAGGCAATAATATGGGCGTGGATTACCATGCCCTCCTCCAGGGGATCTTCCCAAACCAGGGATCGAACCCTCATCTCCTGCATTGGCAGGCAGGTTCTTTACCACTAGTATCACCTGAGAAGCCCACAGACTCAGAGTATTCTCACAAATTAATTTTAACCTAATACAACAAATTTTTGTTAATCACAAAAAAATACATCTATAAAATACAGTAACATGAAAAAATAGAAACTAAAATACAACTTTTGATTCCCAAGGAAAAATACATAGTAATATAAAATATTCGAGAGGAAAAAAACAAAGCTTTTTGAGTGAATAACCAATAAGAAACTACTGCAATGGAGAGACTAATTTTGAAAAGAATCAAGCAAAATTCTGGAATGAAATGTACAATTAATGAATAGGTAACAAAATAGCAAAAGGTTATTAAAGAATTGGAGGAAAGAGCTCAAGGAAATATCCACATATTTGTTCAGAGATACAAGTCAAAAGAAAATATGAAAAGTCATTAAGACAAATAAGGGATAAATGACAAGCTCTGCCTTCTAACTGTAATTCTGGAAGGAGGGATGACTCACATCAGATGAACCTAACAGACTGACTTTGTGGGAAGATTTTGCAAAACCACATGTATTCTATTAAGAAAAATAAGATTCTTTTGGTATCTGGAAAGTTGATGGTACACTTTTAGCTTTCTAGAATTGATCATCATTCATAAGTTTACCTACAATATCAAGCGTGTGTATATGTGTTTATAGGTGTCAGGTTTTATTGTGTACTTTATTTTCTTTTTTAATTTTTTATTTAAATATATCAAGTGTATTTTATAAGTCCCTAAAATATAAATTTTACATGTGCTAATAGGACACAAAGAATTTTGAATAGCAAAGTAAACACAACAATCTTTTTAACTTTTTAAGATAGAAACAATTCCTATATTATATATCTCTGCTAAGATGACATGGACACAAAATATTTCAAAAAGCACTTATGATTAACTGGAAAGATGTTCAAAATAGTACTGTTCATGGTAGCAAAAAGAAAAGAAAAAAACTAGAAACAATGCATCGATAAGAATATGGATAGAGGGAGGATAAGATGGTGGAGGAATAGGACGGGGAGAACACTCTCTCCCTCTCTACTTCATCAAAAGAACATTTCAACGCTGAATAAATTCCACAAAACAACTTCTGAATGCTGGCAGAGGACATCAGGCANAGCTTTCTTCACATTCGAACTTTCACATCCATATATGACTACTGGAAAAACCATACCCTTGACTAAATGGACCTTTGTTGGCAAAGTAATGTCTCTGGTTTTGAATATACTATCTAGGTTGGTCATAACTTTCCTTTCAAGGAGTAAGCATCTTTTAATTTCATGGCTGCAATCACCATTTGTGGTGATTTTGGAGCCCCCCAAAATAAAGTCTGACACTCTTTTCACTGTTTCCCAGTCTATTTCCCATGAAGTGATGGGACCAGATGCCATGATCTTCACTCTCTGAATGTTGAGCTTTAAGTCAACTTTTTCACTCTCCTCTTTCACCTTCTTCAAGAGGCTTTTTATTTCCTCTTCACTTTCTGCCATAGCGTGGTGTCATCTGCATATTTGTGGTTATTGATATTTCTCCTGGCAATCTTTCATCTTTTCTTTTTTATTATACATTTATTTATTTTAATTTGAGGCTAATTACTTTACAATATTGTATTGGCTTTGCCATACATCAACATGAATCCACCACGGGTATACACGTGTTTCCCATCCTGAACCCCCTTCCCACCTTCGTCCCCGTGCCATCCCTCTGATCATCCCACTGCACCAGCCCCAAGCATCCTGTATCATGCATTGAACCTGGACTGGTGATTCATTTCATATATGATACTATATATGTTTCAATGCCATTATCCCAAATCATTCCACCCTCTCCCTCTCCCAGAGAGTCCAAAAGACTGTTCTATACATCTGTGTCTCTTTTGCTGTCTTGCATACAGGGTTATCGTTACCATCTTTCTAAATTCCATATATATGTGTTAGTATACTGTATTGGTGTTTTTCTCTCTGGCTTACTTCACTTTGTATAATTGGCTCCAGTTTCATCCACCTCAATAGAACTGATTCAAATGTATTATTTTTAATGGCTGAGTAATACTCCATTGTATATATGTACCATAGCTTTCTTATCCATTCATCTGCTGATGGACATCTAGGTTGCTTCCCTGTCCTGGCTATTGTAAACAGTACTGCAGTGAACATTGGGGTACACGTGTCTCTTTCAATTCTTGTTTCCTCAGTATGTATGCCCAGCAGTGGGATTGCTGGTTCATAAAACAGTTATATTTCCAGTTTTTTAAGGAATCTCCACACTGTTCTCCATAGTGGCTGTACTAGTTTTCATTCCCACCAACAGTGTAAGAGGGTTCCCTTTTCTCCACACCCTCTCCAACATTTATTGCTTGCAGACTCTTGGATAGCATACATTCTGACTGGTGTGAAATCTTGATTCCAGCTTGTGCTTCTTCGAGCCCAGTGTTTCTCAAGCATAGTAGTATTTTAAAAAAGACAACCATGAATAATATGCATAAAATTCAGAGCAGTAGACAAATAGTATCAATATTATTGGCATTTAACAGTTCATAAGTTTGATAATGAGTTAACAGATAATATTTATTATTAAACTTTTAAATTTACCTATGTTACATATATCATTATCAATTATTACATTAGAACATAATATGCAATGCACTTTAAAAATAAGTCTAAGCTTGCATGCTCAACTTTATTTTTATACTTGATTCAAAATTTTATGCCAAAGTTCAATAGTTATTTATCCAGAGTCTTAGGCCACAGTTAATCAGAAACAGCAGACTGAAAGGTAGAAAAGTCCCTAAAAGGGTGGCATGGACCAATATCTATAGAGTGAGTAGCAAGTTAAATAATTTACTCAGTGTAGGCTCAAGAACCTCAAAATTATTGCCCTTTGATGGAGGAATTTTTAATACTAGAAAGAAATTGACTAGCACCTTCTTGGTCTTGAGACTTCCCCAATGGCTCAGACAGTAAAGAATCTGCCTGCAATGCCAGAGAACTGGATTCAATCCCTCGGTCGGGAAGATCCCCTGAAGAAGGAAATGCAACCCACTCCAGTATTCCTTCCTGGAGGATTCTCTGGGTTGGAATTCCATAAACCTGGTGGGCTACAGTCCATGGAGTTGAGAAAAATTGGACTCACTGAGAGACTAACATTTTCTCGGCCATAGTACTACTGTAGAATACAATAACTTACTCTCCTTTAGCAACCAGGAATCATCATGCTCAGGAGCCACTGTTAAATTGACAAAAAAGGATGCAGCACGTTTCTGAATAAACCTCAAGTTGTTAAAGTAGATGTTGAACATTCAGTGTCTGGTGGTGATGCACCCCTTCTGTCTTCATATAATATCACAATTTGTTTCACATGTTAGGTTACCTGCCTGCTTCCTGAGGGCATTTGTGTTTCTGAACCACAGATTAGCAGACTTTGCAAAGTCTGGTGCCAGGCTGATGACCTTTTGTTCTGATAAGGGCAAGCAAAAGAGGGCTTGCAATGGAAGTGGGATTTGACAGGAACAAGTAGGGAAATGGAAGGATGTTCAAAGAAAACAGTGAGAAAAGGCAAAGTTGCAGTTTCTGTTTCCCATCTCGACTCCCCATGTTCCAAACAGTTTGTTGTTTATCAGGGCCCCTCTATGTCTCTTGTACCATATGGAATCCAATGCCAGGTCCCTTGGAAAAACGAACACGTAGCTGAAATATCTGTGGTCATTTTTACATCCCTTTTGGCAGCTTTTCTAGTTTCTGACATAGCATTTACCCAGTCTCCTGGAGTTTGGGGTATCATCCTACACTATTTTTTTTTTTTCTGCAGCTGATGTTCCTCCAGATTTATTCTGTACAAATTGCCTGGAGTATCAAAATCAAATCTTTCCCTTCCTAAATCCCTGCACTACACAATCCAAAAATTAATTAATGTAACAATTAGTAGTGACCAATACATTTCTATGCTTTCCATGCAATTAAACCCAGCTACATATTAAAAGGAGAATAATTGAATTATCCCACTAAAATAAACCATCCTAAACTGCAAATGACTCATTTATTACTGAGTAATTCTTTCAAGGGCTTTTCATAGATTTGGACGAGAATATATGAGAGAAAAGTTTCTGAGCTTCCTTTTCAGCAACAGAGGGAAAAATAACAAAGTTTATGGTTAAAATAATAAAACATTAAAAGCTTTCTACTGTTTTCATATGATATTCATTATGTAAGAGCTATAAATACAGTAGTCATATAAGGCAGAATGCACAATAACATTCCATATTCATATAAATAAATTTAATATTTTTTCAAGTAGTAAAAATATACCAACAGTTCTGAGTCAGGGTAGGCTAGTCTCCATTCTTGCTTTGCCATCAGGTTGATCAGCATCTTTAGCGTTCTGACTTTCTTGTTATTTTGTTTTCCATCATTAAACAGAAATGCAACATAATGGTCTTTGAGAGGCAAATATAGAAGCAAGATTTGACTCCAAGCTGTGGGGTATTTACCTATGTTATTGAAGTCTCATTTTTCTCATTCTCAAAGTAGGAGTAATGCTGATAGCTTCAAATCCAAAGGATTTTAAGATGATTAAAATGGTATTTAAAAACCTTTATCATGATATTTACCTCAGACATGATAAGTGCTCAAAAAAATTCTCTTCTTAACATGAAAAAAAAACATACAATCAGAAACTTTATTCTACAGTCTTGATTTCCCCTACTTTTCATAATAGCTTCTCTAAATCTTCTCCATGACATATAGACCCCCCTCCCCAAAAAAAACCCTAAATTGTATAAAATGTGTCCTGTGACTCTAGAAACAAGATACAAGAGTTGGTAACATTTCAATACTCATATTTTAAAATAGAGATGTCTCCAGCATAAATCCATTCAGCTTTGGCCTTGTTATTTTGGGCTGAGTTACATTTGTATTGGCCAGGATAAAATGTTTGCACTAAGATGGGTAGGATGAGCCTTGTTCCTAAAATGCTTGGATGACTTGGGAATGGAACTGAGGAAAGTAAATAACATTTAAATTTAAAAGCCTACTGAATGAATTTTGACTACTTTGGTCTTAAAATTGTTGCTAGAATTTTCATGCCATGAAGAGCTAAATGAAATGTTTCACATAATTAATATTATAACACAACTCCACAGACCAAAAGAGCTATTTTATGTGGAAATACTTAGCTTTCTTTCATATATTCTATGAGATTCACATAAATATAATTTTATGACAAGTATGTTTCTGATTACTAAGAGAAATGACAGAGTTCCCTCTTTGCAGAGGAAAGAGAAGGAAGTGAGCCAAGGGTACATGGCTAAGAAGGGGACGCTTTCAGAGGCCTATTAGGGAGTTTCCATCAAGATTCCAAAATTCCTGGGGGAAGCTAGAGTGATAGTGTGACCTTCAGCAAAAACATCCTCTTGCTTTGGTTTAGTGGATATGCTTGGAGATAATTCAGATGTATAGAAAGTAGGAGTGAATAAGGATCACAGAAGGTGAAAATCTGTCTCATTCACTGTATAAACAAAAGGGAGGGGAGTTGAGGTTAATGGACCAGAATTGTTCACAAACAAAAGGCAGTTCAGTTGGTAAAGAATCTGCTTGCAGTGCAGGAGACCCTGGGTTCAATCCCTGGGTCTGTAAGATCCCCTGGGAAGGAAATGGCAACCCACTCCAGTATTCTTGCCTGGAAAATCCCATGAACAGAGGAGCCTGGAGGGCTACAGTCCATGGGGCTGTGAGAGTCAGACACGACTTAGTGAATAAACCACCACCACCAAAATATTCACAACTTTGCCCATTTCTTTCATGCAAACATGTCTCTTTTCCAGTTCCCTCCACTACTTTGAACTCTTTTACATACAGAATTTATATCAATATACTAAAATCAAAACAGGATTCTGTTCATTTCTCTAAATGCTGCTCAACATAATCCCCTTTTGTTAGTGCCTAGTCCATAAAGAAGTCAATAAAACTTAGTGATTTATTGAGATGTCAGCTCCACAAACTTTCTGGAGCCTGGAAAGACAGGCTGCAGCGTCATTTTCCCTTTCTAAAGATGCACTGACTTCATGCAAGGAACACTTCAAGGAGTTTGTTTGGATGATCGATACACTTCTATATTTATAAGCCTAATCAGAAGCCATCTGCTTTTCTGCTAAAGCCCTGCTCAGAGAGTCACATAATCAAAATTATAAACTTTGTTGCATTGATTTTTTTTTCTTCTACTTGTTACTCAGACCACAGAAATAATTAAATATTTTTGTTTTAATAACTGCAACTTGACACAAAATCATTTCTTTGGGAAATATTTCCCCAACATCAGGACTATGGTGTCTTATAAGCTCCATCGTGCCATTTTTTAATTGTAATTATTAGACTTTAATAGGTCCAAAACTTGTTTTAAATGTTCTAGTCTCAAAACTTAACAGCTGTTCCCCAGGCCATATATAGAAAGCCAGTCAGCTGCCTTGAACTGACCTCAGTGGTGCGGTCCCAGAGCCAGATCTCCACCGGAGACGCTAGCTCCACATTATAAATACTGCAGGGTCATCTATAAATATGTACATTTCACCATGTTTCACCTGCTGTTGTTTTGCTGAGGCAGGTGCCTGCTGTCCTTGTTCATGTAGCAGCAAGCTCCTTTGTATGCAACATGGGGACAACAGAGCCTGTGGATGTCTCACTGGCTCCATCAAAGTGCAGGGAGAGGATTCAAAGAAGAGAAATGAGGACTAACTTGGAGGAAATGTAACAAAATGAAACTGACATCTCACAATGAAAATGATAGTCCAGGCTTGCATTAGTTGTTAAGTCAATATATCTTTCTATAGTACATGGTTAATCACATCACACTGGCCTCATTTCAGTTCAGTTCAGTTCAGTCGCTCAGTCGTGTCCGACTCTTTGTGACCCCATGAATCGCAGCATGTCAGGCCTCCCTGTCCATCACCAACTCCTGGAGTCCACTCAAACTCACGTCCATGAAGTCGGTGATGCCATCTAGCCATTTGATCCTCTGTCATCCCCTTCTCCTCCTGCCCCCAATTCCTCCCAGCATCAGAGTCTTTCCCAACGAGTCAACTCTTCACACAAAGTGGCCAAATTACTGGAGTTTCAGCTTCAGCATCATTCCCTCCAAATAAATCCCAGGGTTGATCTCCTTCAGAATGGACTGGTTGGATCGCCTTGGAGTCCAAAGGACTCTCAAGTCTTCTCCAACACCACAGTTCAAAAGCATCAATTCTTCAGTGCTCAGCTTTCTTCACAGCCCAAATCTCACATCCATACATGACCACTGGAAAAACCANTGCTGGCATATTGAGTACAGCACACTTTCACAGCATCATCTTTCAGGATTTGAAATAGCTCAACTGGAATTCCATCACCTCCACTAGCTTTGTTTGTAGTGATGCTTCCTAAGGCCCATTTGACTTCACATTCCAGGATGTCTGGCTCTAGGTGAGTGATCACACCATCCTGATTATCTTGGTCTCACTGGCCTAGGCACATTTATCACATGATTTACTATAGACACAGTCTACATGGGGTTGTAATCAGATAATTTCTGCCTGCCACATCCAAGTCATTGCCTCTGCTCCCAGAATTTTTTCCACCAAGGTGAATTTCCCATTAGGGAGATGAACCATACTGGAGACACCTACATGCTTAGTATTTTCACTTTATATTTGAATATGCTATTTGGCTAATTTAGGGCATATGGTTTCTTTGCTGCTGCTGCTGCTGCTGCTGCTGCTAAGTCACTTCAGTCGTGTCCGACTCTGTGCAACCCCATAGACGGCAGCTC
Organism: Raphicerus campestris; assembly: GCA_006410735.1. Classification (NCBI taxonomy): domain Eukaryota; kingdom Metazoa; phylum Chordata; class Mammalia; order Artiodactyla; family Bovidae; genus Raphicerus; species Raphicerus campestris. The sequence continues at coordinate 425,654 of SJYW01016377.1, read as the reverse complement.
ACCAGGCTCCGCAACCCTTGGGATTCTCCAGGCAAGAACACTGGAGTGGGTTGCCATTTCCTTCTCCAATGCGTGAAAGTGAAGTTGCTCAGTCCTGCCTGACTCTTTGCGACCCCATGGACTGCAGCCCACCAGGCTCCTCCATCCATGGGATTTTCCAGGCAAGAGTACTGGAGTGGGTTGCCATTGCCTTCCCCGGCATGATGTCTTTACTAGGCAATAAATATGTTCTTTCAGACATTTAGGCTTCCTCAACCGTGGGATTCCTGAATCAAAAACTACAGCTCTATTTGGATTTCTTAAATTCTTCAAAAGTACAAATCAATTAGCATTTGTTTTCTCATAGCCAAACTAATTTGCATAAAATCAAAAGATTAGTTGCTGAAAATCAGTATCTTAATTTCAATTTCTAAAAGGAAAAGTTAATCGTAAGTGCTTTTTGAAATATTTTGTGATCTTAGCAGATATATATAATATATCTTGTCATCTTAGCAGATATATATAATATAGAAATTATTTCAATCTCAAAAATTTTAAATTATTGTGTTTACTATTCAAAATTCTTTGTGTCCTATTAGCACTTGTAAAGTTTATATTTTAATGACTTCTAAAACACACTTGATATATTTAAATTAAAAATTAAAAAATAAAATAAAGTACACAGTAAAACCTGACACCTATAAATACATATATACACACTTGATATTGTAGGTAAACTTATGAATGATGATCAATTCTATAAAGCTAAAAATGTACCATCAACTTTCCAGATGCCAAAAGAATCTTGTTTTTCTTTATGGAATATGTGTGGTTTTGCAAAATCATCCCACAAAGTCAGTCTTTGGAGCCCTAGCACAGTGAAATAATATGAATTCCAATAATAGCACACCACAGTGGTGAGTTTCCTGTAAATAGAGCTAAAATTCTGATTATGAAGATAAGCATAAATCCAACTAGCATAACTTGAGGCTTAATATGCAATATTATTTTCAAAAATTAAGGAAAAAATTGTTTTAGATAAAAAATCTTTTTGTAGCAAGCGTTCAAGTTATGGTATTTTCTCTACATGCTTGGTGATAAAGAAAGCAGTGACCTCTGAAGAAATCACAAGTATGAATGGCCATTTAGGCCAAAACATTGATTTTACTGCAGCTACATCATCTTTACTATCCACAGCACTTGACAGCCTATAAGATAGTTCCAATATTTCCTAAGACAGCCACTTTATATTGAGACAGCTTACACTGTTCAATATAACATCAACCAAGGATCTAACCCAATTAGTACATTGTTATTGGTCACAGGCACAGACATAGTTTCTTTGGAGACAAGTTTACTCCAGTTTATTAAGAAAAAAAAAAATTGCCTCAACTTTGTATGCCCATGAGGTTTTAGGCTCAGAGGAATTTTGGGGCTTAGAGAAATATATTGGGGAATAGTATATTCAGTAGTAGAAGTCAAAATCCTATGAATGAAAGAGTTCCTAAAAATAAAGTATTAAACAGGAATGGAAAATATGATACTGCCTGCTGCAGAATGTTATGTGGGGCATAAATAAATATCTTAGCATCATTTAATCACCCTGCACATACTTTTTACCTTAGAAACCCCAAAAAACCTAAGCAAACCATTTCATAAACCAAACCATCAATTCTTAGTACTATTATAACTTGGAATGTCAGTGGCTATAAAGGACATTATGTGACATAATCCAAAACAGTGGAGTAATTCTGTTTTTTTTTTAATCTAGAAATATAGTATATGTAATTATATATATTTATTATATATATTACTTGATTGCCATATATATGTACATACACACATATATCACATGCAAACTTTTTCCATTATTCCTTGGAACATTTGGGTTACTTCTAACTTCTTTTACCATTATATTCATCCTAAAACTAGAAATTATATTTTTTATTAAAATTCTTATTATATGCAAACACAAAGGGAAATTTTAAATGATTATAAGAACATTTTGTTTTTAGCAACAACAAAATGCATACTAAAATTGAGTTATTTAGCTAAATTTTTGTGTATGTCATTAATTGTGTACTTAACTTTTCCCTACAGCAAAATTTCAGAAATGCAATAAATGGGTCAAAATGAATGTTATCATCAGGCTTCTGATATCTATTACCAAAATGTCCTCCAAAACCTTGTATAAATTTATACTCCAGTTGAAAGTGCACTAGGATGTGTTTGTTTCAATTTTGTGGTAAGGAGCTTGACTGAGGTATAATTTATATACTATAAACAGCACTTTAAATCCTATATACTTAGTATTTATATACTATATACTTAGTATTATATGCTTAGTATTGGTATACTAAATATTATATTTATATACTATAAACTGGCATTTAGATTTTAGTGACTTTTAGTAGATGTATACAATTATGTCAGCACCATCACCACCAGGGTAGAGCATTTCCAGCACCCTAAAAGATTTGTTTCTAACCATCTACAGTCAACCCCTGCTTCCATCCTTGAATCCAGGCAAAGGATGCTTCCTGTCTCTCAGAGATTTGCCTTTTTATAAGTTTCATATAAATGGAATCATCAAATACACTGTTTTTTTGTCTACTTTGTTTCACTATTTGTTGACACCTTTGAGATTGATCTATGTCATAGAATGTTCCTACAGTCTTCTCATTATCAATACTGAATAGTAATTCCCTGCATAAACATGATGAATGTTTTAAACCATTCCACCAGGTGATGGATATTTGGATTGTTGTTTTTTTTAACTCCAACTCTGAATCATAAATATCTGTGAACATTTGTGTTAGACACAGGTTTTTGCTGATTCTCTCAATTTCATTAGAACCATTTTAACACGTTAGTTTTGAATGTGAGAATCTGTACATTCCCTTGTGAGGTGAAAACTAGTAATTCCAATATTTCTAGAAGTAGTAGAGTTTTTTCTTTAAGTTATTTATTAATATTGGTAGTTTCACTCCAAAGTCATTTTTATACCATATTTTTTTTCTAACTTTGCTCTGTTGGAAGGAAGGATGCTCTATTATTTAGACTGAGAAAAAGTGAGACTGTTTTCCTAAGTCCTTAGTACACCTATCTTATTCAACAATATATTAGAAAACACTGCATTCTGAGTTATACATGCAACTTCCATTTTATTTTTATATTTCAAATTCATCTATCCATTCAACAAATGTTACTGATCCCCTACAAAGTATCAGACATTGAAACTGAAACGAGAGAAACAAAACAAAACAAAATATGGCCCTTGTCTTTATGGAGTTTTACAAAGCAAGGAGGCAATCATAGTCCAGTGTATTAACAAAGAATGGTACTCTCTACAAAAAAAAAAAAAAAAAAAACACTAATTTTAAAAACCTAGATCTAAAAAACAAAATCTAATTCAACTTTAAGAGGTGTAGGAAGCATTGCCAGAAGAAGAAATATGCAAGCTGAGATCTGAAGGAAAGGTGGGTTATCTAAGTAAGAGGATGAGAAAATCAGTCCAAGGGGAAATTATAACATAAACAAAGGCCTTGAGTCAAAAAGAATATCATGTCTTTGGGAAAATACAAATAAATTTTATGGCCCAAGAGAAGCTCCCGAAAGGGGAACAATAGGAGCCAGAGAAACAAACTGGGGCAAATTTATGAAAGGATTCATCAGCCACATTAAAGACTTGTTAGCCAAATCTCCTTTCATTGAAGTTTACCAATGTTCTCCTTGATAATTTCTGTCCATATTATCAGGTTCAGCTAAAACTTGACTTCCATAAACAAAGTATTTTGGGGCCTTGAAGTCATGAGGGCACATGATACAGAATTGCACTGTTTCTCAGCTCCCTAGGATTCTCCCTTAGAATTTAAGTGAATTAGATATGAATGATAGATGTCTTTTCTATTAGGACATAAGCTCTTTAAGGCAATGTTTTGTTTGCCACAATTTTAGTATCATTCCACACAGTAACTTGCTTATAAATGGCCCTCAACAAATAACTGTTGGGTTCTTAAAGGAAGGGGTTTGCTCTTTAACATACAGATATTTAAGCTTATTTTTTGCTTTGAAAAGGTCACTGTTCTGTGGGAAATGGCCTAAAGAAAAAGGACAAGACAGAATGTAAGAGAATAAGTTAATAGGAAATATGTATTCATAGCCAGATGATGTCCTGAGTGCCTCCTATTTTTTTTTCCTTTCTTTTTTTAGTCTCTGTAATATCACAGCTCTGTAAAGTAGTTCATTATTTTCATTTAAATCAGTTTAAGATTTTAAATCCTAAGCTTAGGAAATTGCTTAAGATCACAGAGTGTATGAACTGGTAAGAGTCCACAAAGTGTCACCGGGACTAGAGACAGACAGGGCTGGAAAGGTAGCCAAGCCAGAATGCACAGGCTTATTTCTGTAAGTCAGGTTCATTCTCAAAACAATGAGAACCAACTGAAGAATTTTTACCAAGACAGCATAACAATGAAATGAGTCCTTGAACAAAACACTGTAAAAGAAAATTGGTGAATGAATTTGGGGAGAGTGGCAGAAACCGGTACAGGAAGACAGAAAATTGATTCAGTTATCCCTGGGCAAAGGAGGTCAATATCCTGGACCATAATCATGGTAGTATATGTGGGAAATAGTGGATGCTTAGAGGAAATATGTAAATATCCAAGGCAATGGGCAGGTCACTCTGAATAAAGAAGAGGTGGCTATGGGAACAAAGCTTATCTCAGAAAAACAGAATATGTTTTTTTCCTGAAAGAAAGGAGAAAAAGTTTGGTACATATTCAAGGAAGTTAAGAATGTTGTGGCAGAAAAGTGAAGAAATTGTGTGGATTTTATTTACTCTGTGAAATAGATAAGGCATCTTCTGAAAGTGAAGGGCAAATAAGATTCCCTGTAAATCTCGGGTCAAGAATGGGAGTAAAACTGTTTCAAACATTTTGCTTAACTGACTTTAAAATGATGGGATAAGAAAATAACAGAGACATCCTGAAGGACAATAAGAGATATATCCAAGCAATTCTATATACCATTCCTCACGGAATATTCAGAATCATGCTGCTACTAAGTCTTTTCAGTCATGTCTGACTCTTTGTGACCCTATGGACAGTAGCCTGCCAGGCTCCTCTCTCCACGGGATTTTCCAGGCAAGAATACTGGGATGGGTTGCCATGTCCTCCTCCAGGAGATCTTCCCAACCCAGAAATCAAATCCACATCTCTTACATTTCCTGCATCAGTTAGCTAGTTCTTTACCGCTAGAGCCACCTGAGAAAATATGTCAATTCTTATATTAAATTTTAATTAATAAAGTCACAATTAAAATGTCAATAGGACTATGATCTTAGATACAAGAAAATAAAAAGATCTAAATTTATATGGAAAACAAAATATCAAAAATATGATACTACTTTATTGGATTTAAAACATTATAAAGCAATATTAAGTAAAGCATGGGTAGAATAAAATATAATAAAGTGTACAGAATAGGTTATATATGTATAGGTATATATACTATTAATAATNTAAATTTATATGGAAAACAAAATATCAAAAATATGATACTACTTTATTGGATTTAAAACATTATAAAGCAATATTAAGTAAAGCATGGGTAGAATAAAATATAATAAAGTGTACAGAATAGGTTATATATGTATAGGTATATATACTATTAATAATATATGTGTGTGAATTTAATATGTTTACAAACAATAACACAAATGAATGCTGAAAATTGATTTATCAATACATGGTTTTATAGTAGCTGCATTGAAAACAGGCACTTTGGAAAATAAATATATTGACCCACTATTTAATTCCTAACACTGAAATAAATTCAAAATGAATGGCCTATAGATGTATACAAAAATTATTTGTGAACAAAAAATAAAAAAAAATTAAAAACATTGGGGGATGGCTAATTTTCTAAATATAATTTAACACCTAGAAAGTATAAAANTCTTGATTCCAGCTTGTGTTTCTTCCAATCCAGCGTTTCTCATGATGTACTCTGTATATAAGTTAAATAAGCAAATCTACCTAAAGAAACAAAAGACCTATATTTAGAAAACTATAAAACACTGATAAAAGAAATCCAAGAGACACAAATAGATGGAGAAATATACCATGTTCATGGATCAGAAGAATCAATATAGTGAAAATGAGTATAATATCCAGGGCAATCTATAGATTCAATGCAATCCCTATCAGGCTACCAATGATATTTTTCAGAGAACTTGAACAAATAATTTCACAATTTGTATGGAAATACAGAAAACCTTGAATAGCCAAAGCAATCTTGAGAAAGCAGAATGGAACTGGAAGAATCAACCCACATGACTCAGACTATAGCACAAAGCTATAGTCATCAAGACAGTATGGTACTGGCACAAAGACAGAAATATAGATCAGTGGAACAAAATAGAAAGCCCCGAGATAAATCCACACACCTATGGACACCTTATCTTTGACAAAGTAGGCAAGAATATACAATGGAGAAAAGACAGTCTCTTTAACAATTGGTGATGGGAAAACTGATCAACCACCTGTAAAAGAATGAAACTAGAACACTTTATAATGCCATACACAAAAATAAACTCAAAATGGATTAAAGATCTAAATGTAAGACCAAAAACTATAAAAGTCCTATAGGAAAACATAGGCAAAACACTCTCTGACATAAATCACAGCAGGATCCTCTATGACTCAAGTCCCAGAATAATGGAAATAAAAGCAAAAATAAATACATGGGATCTAATTAAAATTAAAAGCTTTTGCAAAACAAAGGAAACTATAAGCAAGGTGAAAGACAGCCTTCAGAATGGGAGAAAATATTAGCAAATGAAGAAACTAACAAACAATTAATCTCAAAAATATACAAGCAAATCCTGCAGCTCAATTCCAGAAAAGTAAACGACCCAGTCAAAAAATGGTCCAAAGAATTAGACATTTCTCCAAAGAAGACATACAGATGGCAAACAAACACATGAAAAGATGCTCAGCATCACTCATTATCAGAGAAATGCAGATCAAAACCATAGTGAGGTACCATTTCATGCCAGTCAGAGTGGCTGCTATCAAAAAGTCTACAAGCAATAAGTGCTGGAGAGGGTGTGGGGAAAAGGGAACCCTCTTACACTGTTGGTGGGAATGCAAACTAGTACAGCAACTATGAAGAACAGTGTGGAGATTCCTTAAAAACTGGAAATAGATCTGTCATATGACCCAGCAATCCCACTGCTGGGCATACACACCAAGGAAACCAGAAGTGAAAGAGATACATGTACCCCAATGTTCATCGTGTCACTGTTTATAATAGCCAGGTCATGGAAGCAACCTAGAGGTCCATTGGCAGACAAATGGATAAGAAAGCTGTGGTACATATACACAATGGAATATTACTCAGCTATTAAAAAGAAGGCATTTGAATCTGTTCTGAGGTGGATGAAACCGGAGCCTATTATATACAGAGTGAAGTAAGCCAGAAAGAAAAACACCAATACAGTATACTAACACATATATACGGAATTTAGAAAGATGGCAACAATGACCCTATATACAAGACAGCAAAACAGACACAGATGTAAAGAACAGAGTTTTGGACTCTGCAGGAGAAGGTAAGGGTGGGATGATTTAAGAGAATAGCACTGAAACATGTATACTATCATATGTGAAATAGATCACCAGTCCAAGTCTGATGCATGAGACAGGGTGCTCAGGGCTGGTGCACTTGGATAACCCTGAGGGATAGGATGGGAAGGGAGGTAGGAGGAGATTCAGGATGGGGAACACATATACACCCATGGCATAGCAAAAACCACTACAATATTCTAAAGTAATTAGCCTTTTACTAATAAGTAAATTAATTTTTAAAAAACTTCCCTATTATTTTCAGGATAAAATTTAGACTCCTTAGAAAAAAGAAAAAGAAAGAATGGGTAGAGAACACAAGAAACTTAATATTCTTACTTATAGGGAGAAAAAAAAATGATGCTTGAAAGATACAGGTGGAAGATAAATTCATTTCCTCCTAAACTTTATTCTATTTTAGAAACATATTTTCCCAAATATCAAAGTGGACTTTGCTCTCTAGAAGTTTTTTTTTTTTTTTAATAAACTAACTTCCAATTCAAACACATGAAAGGTTTAATATTTGGCTGAAAAACTTTTGCATTTAATGATATATGGCTTAGAATATTTGGCATTATCATTTAAGCTCAAGTTCACAGAATTTTTTGTCTTTTTGCTTTGGTCAAGGTGCTTGCAGAAAGGGATGGAGCAATAAAGTAAGGAAAATTTAAAGAGTATTTTTAATAAAGGGATGTTTTGAAAAGGAACTAGCAAGGTGTTGAGAAATCTTAGGGACAGTGTAGTACTGTGTACTAGAAATAGCAGGCTTAAGTTACCTTCCTTAGATAAAAAGTCAAGGGAAGAATGTGTTATCAGACAATAGAGATGAAAGACTGTCTACAGAGAGTGTTTCAGTAGGAGGTAAAAACCATTTATCAAGTAGTATAACCATATCGCAGCAACTCTTTGAGGAAGGAGCTGGGAGAATAAAGCATTCAGCATCTTTCCTTCTTCTAGTCCCTTGCTAGTAGTATTTACCAAATGGCTAACCAACACACAAATAAATACATTGGTACAGCAAGCCTCCTTGGCACCAAGAAAGAGAGAGAGAGAGAGATGGAAAAAGGACATAGAAAGTAAATGGATGGTATTATGAACAAAAAACCCTGCACACAATTACCTTCCCTCCATCCTGCCCCCTTTCTCTTGCCCTCTCAATCTCTCTTTCTCTACCTCCCAAGCAATTTATCTCTCTCTTCCCTCCATACTCTCTGCCTCTGTCTTGTATCTTCTCTTTCCCTTCCCCTTTTATTGGTCATGGTATATATTCCAGGCAGCATAATCACATTTTTATATTTTAGGTATAACATCTTTATTTTCACAATAAAAAAAAATCAGAATTGTGTTAATATTTTTATCTATTTATATCACCTTCAAAATGTGTACAATAGTAATTACATTAGAATTGACTCAAACAATATGAGTTTTCACTGTGAAGATCCACTTATATGTGGATTTTTTTTCTAATAAATGCTGTAAGTACTATAGTAGTATATGATCCTCAGTTGGTTGAATACATGTGTGGTACAATGTACTTTGAACCTACATTGTCACACCATAATCAAATCACCCAAAGTTCATATTTACTTTGTAGTTCATTCTTAGTTTTGTACATTCTGTGGGCTTGAAAAAATACATAATAACCTGTATCTGTCACTGTAATACTAAATAAGGCATATTCACCTCTGAAAATCCTCTGCTGTGCCTGTTCATCCTTTCTCACTTCTTTGGCCAAGACTGTTTTGTTTTTTGTTTTTTTTTTCCCCCTTATCTCTGTAGTTTGACCTTTTACAGAATGTCATATAGTGGAATCACAATATGTAGCCCTTTCACCTTGGCTTCTTCCACTTAGTAATATGCATTTAAGATTCCTTCTTTTCCTTCCATGGATTGATTCCATAGCTTCACTTTAGTGCTGAATAATATTCTATTCTCTGGATTTTTCATAGTTTATCTACTTTTCTGCTGAAGGATCACTAGATTGCTTACAAGTTCTGGCAAATATGAAAAAAAAAAAAGCCTGTTAAGTAATTGTGTGCAGCTTTTTGTATGCATGTACTTTTGCAACGCCTTGGGAAAAGTCTCAGGGAGCACAGTACTGCATCATATGTTGTTCAGTTGCTAAGTCGTGTCCAACTCTTTGTGACCCCATGAACTTTAGCACACCAGGCTTCTCTGTCCTTCACTATCTTCTGGAGTTTGCTTAAGCTCATGTCCATTGAGTCACTGATGCTATCCAACAGCCTCATCCTCTGTCTCCCCCTTCTCCTCCTGCTTTCAATCTTTCCCGGCATCAGGGTCTTTTCAACTGAGTCAGTTCTTCTAATCAGATGGCCAAAGACTGGAGTTTCAGCTTCACCATCAGTCCTTCCAATGTATACTCAGAGTTGATTTCCTTTAGAATTGACTACTTTGATCCCTTGCCATCCAAGGAACTCTTAAGAGTCTTCTCCAGCACCACAATTCAAAAGCATCAATTCTTCAGCTCTCATCTGTCTTTCTGGTCCAACTGTCACAAACATACAAGACTACTGGAAAAACATAGCTTTGACTAACAGACCTTTGTCAACAAAGTGACATTCCTGCCTTTTAATATGTTGTCTCGGTTTGTCAATAGTTTTTATTCCAAGGAGCAAGAGGTGTTTTAATTTCATGACTGCAGTCACTGTCCAACGTGATTTTGGAGCCCCAAAAAATAAAATCTGTCATTGTTTTCACCTTTTTCCCATCTATTTGCCATAAAGTGATTGGACCAGATGCCATGGTCTTACTTTTTTGTATGTTGAGTTTTAAGCCAGCTTTTTTACTGTACTCTTTCACCTCATCAAGAGGCTCTTTAGTTCCTTTTCACTTTATGCCATTAGGGTAGTATAGTCAGCATATCTGAGGTTATTGATATTTCTCCTGACAACCTTCATTCCAGTTTGGATTCATCCAGTCAAGCATTTTGCATAATGTACTCTGCATAGAAGTTAAATAGCAGTGTGACTATATATAGCTTTGATATACTCTTTTCCCCATTTTCCCATTTTTCCCATTGCTCCATGTACAGTTCTAACTGTTGCTTCTTGTCCTACACACAAGTTTCTCAGGAGGTAGGTAAGGTGGCCTGGTATTCCCATCACTAGAATTTTCCACAGTTTGCTGTGATACATACAGTCGAAGGGTTTAGCATAGTCAACGAAGCAAAAGTAGATGCTATCTTGGAATTATCTTGCTTTTTTCTGTGATCCAAGAGATGTTGTCAATTTGATCTCTAGTTTCTCAGTCTTTTCTAAATCCACCTTGTACATCTGGAAATTCTCAGTTCATGTACTGTTGAAACCTAGCTTAAAGGATTTTGAGCATTAGTTTACTAGCATGTGAAATGAGTGCAGTTGTATAGTAGTTTGAACATTCTTTGGCATAGCCTTTTCTGGGGATTGGAATGAAAACTGACCTTTTTCAATCCTGTTGCGACAGCTGAGTTTCCCAATCTGTTGTGTAATACTTTAACAGCATCATCTTGTAATTGTATGTTTACTTTTGTAGAAAATAGCTACTAATTGTCTTCTAATTTTACCTTTCTCACAGAAGTAAATGAGGGTTCCTCTTGCTTCACATTCTCCTCACATTTGGTGCTGTTAGTATTCCACAGTTTGGCCACACTAATAGGTATATAATAGTGTCTTATTGACCTGTGAATTTCCATTTCACTGATGACATATTATGTGGAACATCTTTTCATATTCGTATTTACTATCAATATATCTCCTTTTATGAGATGTCAAGATATTTTGCATATTTTTAAAACTCTTTATGAGTTTTCAAAGTTCATGTATTTTGGATAACAGTTATTTATCAGATGTGCCTTTTCCAAATATTTTTTTCTCAGTATCTGTCTTTAAGGCATCATACCTTTAGTGGTGTATTTTAAAAATCCTCACTGTACTCATGGTCATTTAGATTTTCTTCTGTGTTATCTTCTAGGTGTTTTTATACTTTTATGCTTTACATTTTGGTCTGTGATCTGTTTTGACTTAATTTATGTGAAGGGTTTACAGTCTGTATATACATTTGTGGTTTTGCAAGTGGTTGTCCAGTTGTTTCAACACTGTTGAAGAGCCTGTCTTTTCTCTGTTTTATTACCATTGCTCCTTTGTCAACAATCAGTTGTCCTATTTATGTGAGTCTACTTCTGGATTCTGTATTTTCTTCTTTTGATCTATTTGTCTGTTATCTTGTGGACACCACACTGTCTTACTATAGCATTATATTAGGTCTTCAAATTGGGTAGGGTCAGTCCCCCAATTTGTTTTTCCTCTTTAATCTTGTTTTGGCAATTGTAAATTTTTTGACTATTTAAACTTAAGGATCATTTGCAACATTTTTTCAATATCCACAGAGTAGCATTCTGAGATTTTGATTGATATTATATTAAATCCTTAGATTGGGTTGGCAAGAACTGACGTCTTGATAATATTGAGTGTTCTTATCCATNATATTTACTATCAATATATCTCCTTTTATGAGATGTCAAGATATTTTGCATATTTTTAAAACTCTTTATGAGTTTTCCAAGTTCATGTATTTTGGATAACAGTTATTTATCAGATGTGCCTTTTCCAAATATTTTTTCTCAGTATATGTCTTTAATGCATCATACCTTTAGTGGTGTATTTTAAAAATCCTCACTGTTCTCATGGTCATTTAGATTTTCTTCTGTGTTATCTTCTAGGTGTTTTTATACTTTTATGCTTTACATTTTGGTCTGTGATCTGTTTTGACTTAATTTATGTGAAGGGTTTACAGTCTGTATATACATTTGTGGTTTTGCAAGTGGTTGCCCAGTTGTTTCAACACTGTTGAAGAGCCTGTCTTTTCTCTGTTTTATTACCATTGCTCCTTTGTCAACAATCAGTTGTCCTATTTATGTGAGTCTACTTCTGGATTCTGTATTTTCTTCTTTTGATCTATTTGTCTTTTATCTTGTGGACACCACACTGTCTTACTATAGCATTATATTAGGTCTTCAAATTGGGTAGGGTCAGTCCCCCAATTTGTTTTTCCTCTTTAATCTTGTTTTGGCAATTGTAAATTTTTTGACTATTTAAACTTAAGGATCATTTGCAACATTTTTTCAATATCCACAGAGTAGCATTCTGAGATTTTGATTGATATTATATTAAATCCTTAGATTGGGTTGGCAAGAACTGACGTCTTGATAATATTGAGTGTTCTTATCCATGAGCATGGAATATCTCTTCATTTAGTTAGTTCTTTGATTTTGTTCATCAGACTTTTGTAGTTTTCTTCATATAGATTTTATACATAGCTTGTAATATTAACCCTAAGTATTTAAATTTTGGAAGTGCTATTGTAAATGGTACTTTGTTTTTCAAAAATAATACTAATTCTACTTGTTTATTGTTGGTATATCTTATAATTTTAGTTCCTTCACTGTTCAGGTCTCTCTCAATCTCAACTTTTTGTGTCTTAGATATTTTCATAAATCAGTTGGGGTCCAGCTGAGAGATAGATCTCATCAGTTACTTGAACAAAGGAATGTGGTGTAAATAATGGCTAACTATTAATAGCTAAAATATGAGTAACTACCAAACACAGTAAAAGAATATTCTAAAGCATGAAACACAGCAAAGCTAGAGGCAGGAGGAGAAGGGAGCAACAGAGGATGAGGCTGGTCACTCCATCTTAACTGGAATTAAAGTCACTTAGCCATTTAAAAAACAATCAATACCTTNATCAAAATAATATTTAAACGTGGCTACAAATGCTATCACTTCATGGTTGCAAATATTTGGCAAATAATAAAAAATTAATGGACACTAAGGAATAGATGGATGACCAACTCTGAGCATTTTTCAATCTAATGTGAATCACTCTTTCATTTGATCTTCTAAGTTAGTAAAGTGTAACTAAAATCACATTAAATTATATACTAATCAATGTTCATATTTGTTATTCTGTATTCATTCATGATCTACCATAAAGCTGTATCATAGATACTGATCTAAAGTATTTTATAAAATGACCTTATGCATGGCATTTCTGTTAATTAAAATAAGAGAAAGTAGCTTCAAAGCTTATTACTCATTTCATCTAACAGTTCAAAATCTACTTTTATAGATGTTTGAAGGAATAGCACACAAGCGTAATTTAATTGTAAATGTCTTACTTGAAGAGCCAGAAAGACACTAATGCCCTTGATAAGCTTTTAAGAAAATTCTTGTCCAAACAGATGATGCTCGACCAGATGCCTACCTATCCTCTTCATAAATGGAGATATACATGGCTATCTGCCAGTGAAGGGGCTTGCCTTAGTCCTCCTGCTAGACTCCTTGAATAGTTTACTTCTTGACTTTTAATATGTATATACTCTGTTTAGATAGTAATTTAATACCAATGTACTTTTTGATTAACAAAAAGCATTTGCATTTTAATATTTCATTATCACATAACCTTTCTGAATAAAAAATAAAATATAAACAAATAATTTTGACTATTTTTAGAACTGTTCTGTTTTGTGAGCAAAATATTGAGGTGATGTTCCATGTATACCTGTGGCTGATTCATGTTGATGTATGGCAAAAACCATCACAGTTATGTAAAGTAATTATCCTCTAATGTAAATGAATTAATTGAAAAACATAATTATTTCAAGGCAATGAATAGGTTTTCTTCCATAGATTTTAGAAGTGTTCATGAAGGTGGAATGCTAAGGTTCTAATGAATTAATGTACATGAAAGTGCTAACTCTACATATGCTATATTAACATTACAATGTTTGTAGACCTTCATTAAACATTGTCTGTATTTTCAGATGTATTTTCTACAATATTTTTCCTAGCAAATCAATCAAACAAAAATCACAATAAACTACCAACAAATTAAGAGGGAAATAATCTACTTAAGTATCTTATTTTAAAAATCATATCCTAGTTCTATGCTCCACTGAAACAACTCTTACTGAAGTCAATAATGATCTCTTTTCTCCCAAATCTCATAGTCTTCATTTTACTTGAATTTTCAGCACCATCAACACTAGAACAATTCTTAAAACACTCTTCCCTTGGCTTTTATCATGCAATACTCTCCTTCTTTACATCTATATATCTTACTATATATTTTACTTACTATGTGTGTGTATGTTAGTCATTCAGTCATGTCCAGCTCTTTGCAAACACATGGACTGTAGCCCATGGGGGCTCCTCTGTCCATGGAATTCTCCAGGCAAGAATACTATATATTTTACTTCTATATATCTTCCCTATCATGAACTTAATATTTACTTTGTAAGCACTTGATTTGTTTAATAAACATTAATATTTAAAAATCTTTACCTTAAAGTCTCCCCTTTCATTATCCCATTATTTTTCCTTCTACCATGTCCCCCATGCACATAAATTATTCCATGTACAGATAATTCACAAATGTATATCCAAGACCGTACTTCTGCTTTGGATCTGAAATTCTCTATTTATTATTTTCACATTTGGACTTGGATGTCTTGGGGGGGTGGGGGTGTGATTCAAAGTCAACACACCCAGAAGTGAACCTAAGAGTTCACTCAAAACACTGGTTCTCCATCAATGTTTCTTTTATCCATGAAAGGCATTGCCATTAATCTACTCATTCAGTCAGGACCCAGAGGTCAAATTGACACTTCTCTCTACTTTACCCCTATATTTAATCTATATGGGAGACCTGACAAATTCACTAAATATATAGATAAATCTCTAGTTACAGACACAGATATACAGATCTCAAATCTGAAATGTTTACAGAGATGCATTCAGAAAAAAAAAAAAAATGGGGATTTAACTCTCTCAAGAACAATTAAATTATAAAAGATCCAAGAGAACTAGAGTCAAGCTGCTAGGCTACTAAATGGGCTATTTAATACTGAGGTCTCTTCCAACTTTGAAATTCTTAAATAATTTACTGATTTTGGACCACAGTGCCTTCATCTGTTATCTAAAACAAAAACAAACTATCCTTTTACACCTTTCAAGAGAGCCTAAGTTTTGATGGGTTAAAGCACTCTAAAATCTCAGTGGCAAAAAAATGATATGGTTTATTTTCAATTTCTTCTACAAGTCCATCTTAAGTGTCTAAGGCTTCTATTATGCACCATTCATATTCTGCTGCTGCTACTGCTAAGTTGCTTCAGTTGTGTCTGACTCTGTGTGACCCAATAGACGGCAGCCCACCAGGCTCCCCCATCCCTGAGATTCTCCAGGCAAGAACACTGGAGTGGGTTGCCATTTCCTTCTCCAATGCATGAAAGGGAAAAGTAAAAGTGAAGTCGCTCAGTCGTGTCCTACTCGTAGCGACCCCATGGACTGCAGCCCACCAGGCTCCTCCGTCCATGGGATTTTCCAGGCAAGAGTGCTGGAGTGAGGTGCCATTGCCTTCTCCAATTCATATTCTAGAGACAAGAAATTAGGCAGCCATGATTAAGTATGATGTCTGAAAGAAACTGTAGATTAACAATGAAAAGAAAACTGTATCAGTCAACAAATATAGTGACCCAGAAGTAACACATATCACCCCTGTTCACAACTGATTTGCCAGAATATTCACATGTCCTCATAAAAGTGTATGTGCCTAGTAGGCAAAGAGCTGGAAATATTTGCTGAACAAATATTAGTATATTACTTCTAAATATATTACTCAAAAGAACTGTTATTTTTAAAAAAGATGTAATAAAAGATGAAACATTTAATTCTTTGGATGTATTCATTATGAGCAAATCCTACTGATGCCCAAATCATTTTTTATACCTGAAATATTGTTATGGGAGCCAATAATGTTTTACAACTTTAATTAAATTATAATTGTTAATGGTATTCTAATTTTTAGCTCTTCAAATGTAAGCGTTCAGTCAGTTACCAACTCATCACCCATACAGACCTGATTACTTGAGTTTCAATTACCATAACCTTGTCCTTGGGGAGATTTCATGAAAAGAAGAGCTTAACTAAAAAGAAAAACATCTCCCTAACTGGACATTACATACTTCTATATGTAAAATGCATAACCAACAAGGACCTACTGTATAGCTCATGGAACTCTATTCAATATTACGTGGCAGCCTGGATGAGAGGGGAGTTTAGAGGTGAAAGGCTACTTATATGTGTATGGCATAGTCCCTTTGATGTTCATCTGAAACGATCATAACATTGTGTGTTAACTGGCCATTTCCATTACAAAAAGTTTTCTTTTTTAATTAAAAAAAAAGAGAGAAACATCTTCTTAGGCTTTGATCATTATCTCTCCTTCAGAACAGAGAACAGAGAAAGTCCTACATCTTTGGGACTAAAGTCCAATGAACTATTCTAAATCCTCGCCAGTATCTGATAGAATACCTTGCTGTTAGGTGTTGAAGGACAAATAACATAAAATTTGAGATTTTCTTGGTGTTCTTTAGTTTTTAACTGTTCTGCTTTTCTTCCACTATGTCTTGTTTTGTTTTTCGCAGGATTCATTTACTCTTTTTGTAAGTGGCTAGAAGCAAAAGAATTGTATTTCCTCAACAAATTATCTCCTTAAAATTCAACAAGCTTGAAGGAAGAAATAATGCACAGAATTTCAAAAGTACTTGAACTTTAGTCAAATTCCCATCTCCTTTTCAGGATAACAAGAAGCAAATAAGTCAATATACGCTGCCTCTGGCAAGCTTTTTCTAAGTGTGACTATGGTTACAATCATCTGTAACTTGGTTTCCAGACTGTGTCAGAAAAAAAATGTCCTTTCCATTCAGTATGAAGGACCCTTCTTCCCAGCTATGTGAGTTTCCTGACAAGAAGATTTGTAATGCTCTTTCAGTGGAACACTGAGTAACTGCAATTCCATGATCAGAGAACAGTATGCCTGATTGGCCAAGACTATCGGAACGTTAGCTAAATTCTTCATCAAGGAAAAAGAGGCACTTACTTTCCCCACAGCTATAGCTAAACCATATAATATGACTTGCAAGTGTAGATGACATCCCATTATAATATTTTTGGGTTATAAGTACTATTTTAAAAAATGTCATGCAACCTAGTGTGGTGAGATGGGGTGGGACGTGGAAGGGAGGTTCAAGAGGGAAGGAACATATGTAAACTTATGGCTGATTCATGCTGATATATAGCAGAAACCAATGCAGTATTATAAAGCAATTATCTTCCAATTAAAAATAAATTTTAAAAAATTGTTATGAGCACCCTCCTGTCAATCTGTAAATGTAACTTTCATAGAAATTCTTTTTAGTGGAAGATATTAATTATAATTCAAAGTGAAAAATAAGAGCTGTCCACTTTTGTGAACTATTTAGCCTTATAAAAATCATTCATTTCCAAAAGCCTCTTAACTATCACTGGGATCATCAGAAGCTTTTATAAAATAAACTTCTATGTACTTCTTTTTAAGTAGCAAATTCTCATGGCATGTTATACACTTGGCTACTAAATTTTGACTGATCATCCTAACAGAACAGGGAATATTTCCTCCAGGGAATATTCCAGAATAAAATATTATGGAAAATAAAATATAGCCAGAAGCAATAAGTTAACAGCCGAAACATAAGTATGGCTTTCCCCATCAATGATTAATCACTAACTGGTGTATATATAAACTTTATATAAGTGTTTGGGGTTTTTTTCTCTTCCTATTTTTCATGGGTTTGTAAAGAAATAGCTTGGAAATTAGTTGACAAAGGGATTTGGCTCCAGAATAGTGATAGCAAGCAGAGAAAAACATCAAGAAAAGTTTCTCTGTTGTATGCTAGTAACAACTAATCAATTGCATATTTGCTATTTGTCTTTCATGGAAAGCTGTAATAGTTATTTTATTTTTGTAAATAATTAAGACAGTTTTTAATTCAAACTATTTTCACCTGTCATGTTGATAAAATGTTAAAAAGCAGAGTGGGGAAAATCATATATTTGAAAGCCCACGTTTCTAGTTGTGTTTGTAAAGTATATGACTCTGCAAACTATACTCGCTCAGTTTCTGGAATGGCCTTGTTATAATTCACTGTTATTATCTGTCTAATCAAAGGGTAAAGACAGTGCTTTCTGCACTTAGGCAAAACTCTCCTTAGGCTCATGGTTTCTGTTTCTGTTTGTGGTGGATTAGTGTATTGCCCTGGTGTCTGATTTCTTTGTTTAACAGCCTCATCTTTTCTGGGCCTCTGTCAGCACTATGTAAACCTACTATGCCATATAAATGGTACTCAGGGGTCTTCCATGAAAAACTTTCCTATATAGCAAATTCTACCACCAACCCAAACTTGGAGACCTCTCTTAGATGCTGACACCACAGCCAGCCACTGAATGAGACTTGCAGGTGCTGTGTGTGATGTAAAAACAGATTGCTATGTATTATTTTCTTATGAAAATATTACCAGCTATACCATGTGAAAATTCTTATAAAAATCAAATTGCAAAGCTGAATTGAAATGAGAAAAGTCACCAAGTCTTCAAGGAGAATTATTACCATGGAGAGGGTTCCTTTTACATGTTTCCTTATATTTGGGGGATTGCTTAGAATGAGGTCATTATTGCTATGTTCTCTACAGACAGAACTATCATTTAATAATAATGATAGAGATTGTAGAATTTAAAACACCATTTCTAATGTGGGACTCTGTATTCAAGGAACTTGAGAATACTGGAGACTGAAATGATAAGAGAGAATGAAAAGAGACATTATTAGCAAAGAAATATTAATTATTTGGGGTTACATCCTGCCCCTCCTATGGTTAAATGTTGAGTTCAATCATGCCTATAAAAATGTTATCTAATGGTGAGCAACTGCTTTCCATTTGCACTGTAATGACTCTTTTTTAAAAAAGCAGGTTTATTACCTGAGTTATCTCAATAATTGCCGGAACACTGTAATTTGTCTGTGGCGCACAAGTCAAAACAAGGAAATAAAGCTAAAGTGACTATTAGGCTGAGGTACATCAACCTTCTGTAAGCACTGAGGCTTCGTGCCTTTGCCAATAATGGAAGTAAGGACTAGAGTTTTTTTTTTTTTTTTTNACACTGTAATTTGTCTGTGGCGCACAAGTCAAAACAAGGAAATAAAGCTAAAGTGACTATTAGGCTGAGGTACATCAACCTTCTGTAAGCACTGAGGCTTCGTGCCTTTGCCAATAATGGAAGTAAGGACTAGAGTTTGTTTTTTTTTTTTCAATTGGAATATGGTTGTTTTGCATGTTAGTGTCTGCTGTATAGTGAAGTGAATCAGCTATGTGCATACAAATATCCCCTCTTTTTTAAAATTTGCTTCCCATTTAGATCACCAAAGGACATTGAGTAGAGTTCTCTGTGCCATACAGCAGGTTCTCATTAGTATCTCTTTTATACCTAGTACTGTATATATGTGTAAGGACTAAAGATTTTCATGAAGAGTATTCAACCCACTCTTTTGAGGTGACTAAGTAAAACTGTGTCCAAAGGCAGGAAGATGAACAAAGGACTTTGCCTTTGCTTCTAGCTTCATTCTTTCATTTAATCACTTACTCATTGAACAGTTTCCTGTTCTGTACATCAAGCTTTGTTCAAAGCACTAGTGATATGTAGAAAAAGATACAGATCCTGTCTCCAAGGTGATCCCAGGGATTTGGGTGAGGGATGTGATGCCAGTAGATGGAGGGGCTTACTCAGAACCATGGGACATTTTGAACAAACATAATTATTATGCAACATAATTATAATAAAACATTTAGCATGCTGCTGCTGCTAAGTCACTTCAGTCCTGTCCAACTCTGTGCGACCCCATAGACAGCAGCCCACCAGGCTCCCCCATCCCTGGGATTCTCCAGGCAAGANAAAAGCAGAGACATTAATTTGCCTACAAAGGTCCATCTAGTCAAAACTATGGTTTTTCCAGAAATCATGTATGGATGTGAGAGTTGAATCATAAAGAAGGCTGAGCACCAAAGAACTGATGCTTTTGAAATGTGGTGTTGGAGAAGACTCTTGAGAGTCCCTTGGACTGCAAGGAGGTCAAACCAGTCAGTCCTGAAGGAAATCAATCCTGAATATTCATTGGAAAGACTAATGTTGAAGCGTCACTATTTCGGCCACCTGATGTAAAGACGATTCATTAGGAAAGACCCTGATGGTGGGAAAGATTGAAGCTAGGAGGAGGGGATGACAGAGGATGAGATGGTTGGATAGCATCACTGACTTAATGGACATGAGATTGAGCAAGCTCCAGGAGATGGTGAAAGTCAGGGAAACCTGGCATGCTGCAGAGCATGGGGTTGCAAAAAGTCGGATAGGAGTGAGTGACTGAACAAGGCCCTTTATACACCCGGATCCTTATCAGCAACTGCACCCTTAAACCACTGCTATAAAACTCCTCACCTGGGACTTCCTTAATGGTCCAGTAGTTAAGATTCAGCACTTCTGAAGGAGGAAACAGAACAGGCTCTATCTTGAAAGCAGGACTCCATCCTGGGTGCGACTGTGGACTTGAGCTATATACCCAGTATCTATGGAAACAACATACCAACTGGAAATCCAGACCCCCATCTCCTAAAAGAATGCCCAAATTATCTGTGTAACTGAATAGAATCATACATTCTATTATGCTTATTGGGGTATGACCACAGGCCTATTGATAAGCGTCCACTGTTAATTATCTAGGCTTAAGGCACATGATCCAGGTTAACTTTGACTGTATCTTTCTCTTTCCTTTGTTCAGACTAGTTTCAGGGAACATCATACACTTAAGGCATATAGGGTTTTCACAAAAACTGGTTGGGATCCTTGGCTAGAGGAGACTCTGCCTTGGGCCTGCCGGTGTAATAAACTACACTCCACAATCTGCACTGTTTTTCTGAATGAGTTTGTTTTCCGAAACATGTAGCTATAACACTTCCAAAGCGAGGGACATGGCTTAGATCCCTGGTCAAGGAGCTAAGATTTTGAATGTCATGTGGCATGGCCTGTAAATAAATAAAATGTTAAAAAAATGAACATCTCCTCACAAAAATATCCACCCAGGTTGAGACACACAATTTTTCAGGGCATGGGCCCACTGTTTCCCCTTTGCCTGGCAAAGCAATAAAGCTATTCATTGCTACTCTACTCCAGGGGATCTCACCAGCCCAGGGATCTAACCCTCCTGTCTTGGGTCTCTTGCATTGGTAGGCATTTCCTTTACCACTGCACCACCTGGAAAGCTCTTCGACATCAACACTGAATTGAAATTCTGTGGCTCTACAGATGTCATCTCACTTCTATAATTTTCAGTTTTGTGAAGATTAGTAACGGTTGACGATGTATAAAATTGTAAGCAATGTTGAACAAAGAGGTTGAGTTTCTATATGGTGGTGACAAGACTCATGGGAGATGAGCCATCACTCGCTAACTCTGAGTTAGAGCTGTTGACTAAAAAAAGATACACAACGTCAGAAGTGCAAATTAAGTTTTATTGGGGGCAAAAATGAGGACTTCAGGCTGGAAGACAGCATCTCAGAGAGCTCTGAGGTGATGGGGGAAGGTCAATGTATATGATTTTAGTGAAGGGAAGTTCAATGCAGTCAAGCACTTATTTCACAAAAGGTTTTCTGCTAGTCATCAGGAGCTGACATCATCATGAATGGATTTAGTGCTTTCCTAGATATAAGGAGATGCAAGGATTAGGACCATGAAATCAGTTCATGAAAATATATAAGTCTTAATATCTAAAGTCCTGTTCCATCAATTTCCCTGGAGCACAAAGTGCTTCATTCTCCACCCAGAACTCCCTTCAGGGCATGTGGAAGATCAACTGTGGCAGCACAGGATTCAATCTCTGCAGACGCAGACGGCAAATGCCCTTCAGTTCAGTTCAGTTCAGTCACTCAGTCGAATCTGACTCTTTGTGACCCCATGAATCGCAGCATGCCAGGCCTCCCTGTCCATCACCAACTCCCAGAGTTCAATCAGACTCATGTCCATCGAGTCAGTGATGCCATCCAGCCATCTCATCCTTGGTCGTCCCCTTCTCCTCCTGCCCACAATCCCTCCCAGCATCAGAGTCTTTTCCAGTGAGTCAACTCTTCGCATGAGGTGGCCAAAGTACTGGAGTTTAAGATTCAGCATCATTCCCTCCAAAGAAATCCCAGGGCTGATCTCCTTCAGAATGGACTGTTTGGATCTCCTTGCAGTCCAAGGGACTCTCAAGAGTCTTCTCCAACAACACATTTCAAACGCATCAATTCTTCGGCGCTCAGTCTTTTTCACAGTCCAACCCTCACATCCATATGTGACCACTGGAAAAACCATAGCACCTTTGTTGGCAAAGTAATGTCTCTGCTTTTCAATATGCTATCTAGCTTGGTCATAACTTTTCTTCCAAGGAGTAAGCATCTTTTAATTTCATGGCTTGAAAAGCGCAAATTTGTAGTTGACAGGCTTTTGAAAAGAAGGCATCTCCATGTTGAAAAGGAAATGGGAAACTCATAATAATTCATTGTACTGAGATTTGGGGAGATAGTTTGTAATTTGAATTCATAGGTGACATATATGTGCGACAAAATTCATATTTTACAGCAAGAAAAATTTAAACACAAAAATTTTTCTCTGCCCTTTGGCCTCCTCTCCCCCTTCAGTGTGTACTGTGTGCCTATATGATGCACGGATCAGATCTCTCCCAGTAGAGGAATACCTGCTCAACCACAAAGAGCAACATTCTTCCAGAATCTACAAGACAAAGTAAAAAACTAACCTTCCTTCTTGATCTTGTAAGGGTTCACATAATCCACCAGGACGATGCCTAGATCTAGATTATGTAAACCCTCAATAAAATATATCCTTTAATGTACAGCTATCTTAAAAATTTACATAACTGTGCCTTGATTTTCAACTGGCACAACAGTGCCCAGAGCATTCTGAGATGCTCTTCCCAGGTTATAATTCTCATATTTGGCTTGAATAAAATTTTACAATTTTTTTCTTAGATTGACTGATTGATTAAGTTTTGTTGATGGNTGCTAGTCATCAGGAGCTGACATCATCATGAATGGATTTAGTGCTTTCCTAGATATAAGGAGATGCAAGGATTAGGACCATGAAATCAGTTCATGAAAATATATAAGTCTTAATATCTAAAGTCCTGTTCCATCAATTTCCCTGGAGCACAAAGTGCTTCATTCTCCACCCAGAACTCCCTTCAGGGCATGTGGAAGATCAACTGTGGCAGCACAGGATTCAATCTCTGCAGACGCAGACGGCAAATGCCCTTCAGTTCAGTTCAGTTCAGTCACTCAGTCGAATCTGACTCTTTGTGACCCCATGAATCGCAGCATGCCAGGCCTCCCTGTCCATCACCAACTCCCAGAGTTCAATCAGACTCATGTCCATCGAGTCAGTGATGCCATCCAGCCATCTCATCCTTGGTCGTCCCCTTCTCCTCCTGCCCACAATCCCTCCCAGCATCAGAGTCTTTTCCAGTGAGTCAACTCTTCGCATGAGGTGGCCAAAGTACTGGAGTTTAAGATTCAGCATCATTCCCTCCAAAGAAATCCCAGGGCTGATCTCCTTCAGAATGGACTGTTTGGATCTCCTTGCAGTCCAAGGGACTCTCAAGAGTCTTCTCCAACAACACATTTCAAACGCATCAATTCTTCGGCGCTCAGTCTTTTTCACAGTCCAACCCTCACATCCATATGTGACCACTGGAAAAACCATAGCACCTTTGTTGGCAAAGTAATGTCTCTGCTTTTCAATATGCTATCTAGCTTGGTCATAACTTTTCTTCCAAGGAGTAAGCATCTTTTAATTTCATGGCTTGAAAAGCGCAAATTTGTAGTTGACAGGCTTTTGAAAAGAAGGCATCTCCATGTTGAAAAGGAAATGGGAAACTCATAATAATTCATTGTACTGAGATTTGGGGAGATAGTTTGTAATTTGAATTCATAGGTGACATATATGTGCGACAAAATTCATATTTTACAGCAAGAAAAATTTAAACACAAAAATTTTTCTCTGCCCTTTGGCCTCCTCTCCCCCTTCAGTGTGTACTGTGTGCCTATATGATGCACGGATCAGATCTCTCCCAGTAGAGGAATACCTGCTCAACCACAAAGAGCAACATTCTTCCAGAATCTACAAGACAAAGTAAAAAACTAACCTTCCTTCTTGATCTTGTAAGGGTTCACATAATCCACCAGGACGATGCCTAGATCTAGATTATGTAAACCCTCAATAAAATATATCCTTTAATGTACAGCTATCTTAAAAATTTACATAACTGTGCCTTGATTTTCAACTGGCACAACAGTGCCCAGAGCATTCTGAGATGCTCTTCCCAGGTTATAATTCTCATATTTGGCTTGAATAAAATTTTACAATTTTTTTCTTAGATTGACTGATTGATTAAGTTTTGTTGATGGCGCATGTTATATTTTGGACTGTGTTAGCATATGTCCACACAGATTTCTATGAAATGGGCTATTATTTAAGAGTATGGAGGAAAGCTAAGCATAAATCCTGATAACCAAAACTGTTTTCCAGCACGAATTTATCCTCTCAAAAAATGTATAGATATATGACCCAGATTATGGCAATGGACATAGGTCATTTTGATCTGTGAAGCTTAAGGAAACAGAGACATTTTCAGAAACATTTGGGAGTCAAGGAAATAACCACAAACATTATTGTGGTATAAATCACAGGAATTTTTATTTATACCATCAGAAAGATATAGGGAAGTTTATTTGTGAACACCTGGAAGACAACCAAGAAAAATGGAAAAAGAAAATGAAGACATGAAATTATTTCTTCAATGTAGATTTTGTTGCCGAGAGTTTCAATTAAGGAAGAAAATGCAATAGGTGGATTTACTGACTGTTAAAGTTTTTAATACATGGCCCCAAGGCATCTTACTGAATATTTAACTAAATTGGCTTGAAAATGAACACTATCACCTCATAGAAACTGGAAGCTTGGCTGAGAGAAGATAAACTACAAATGCTGATCAAACCAAGGTAAATGAAGTGACTAAAACTGTAGACACTTAAGTCAATACTTGGCTTATTTTCCCTGCAAATGTTTTCTCTTACAAATGTAGTGATGGTATATTCACATGGGTGGTATTCCCTGCTCCTTTAAAACAAATGTCTTACAAGAAGAGATGATACACAGACTACAGTAGATGCAATGACAGTTTCTTTTTGTTATAGCGAGGAGGAAGTTCATACCAAGTAAGCAAAGAGCATGTATAAACAAGAATAGGAAGGAAAACACATCCCCAAAATGACATATACAATTTATCAGTATAAAAACAGAAATGTGTCAAGAAGAGCCAGGAGTGGAATTGGCAGCTGCTCTCTTCTCTGCAGACGTGGTCAAATCAAACCTATTTCTAAATTCAGAAGTATAACTGAGCAGGACCCTTCCTGGGACAGCCTCTTGCCCCATATTGTCTGCTTTAATCTTTTCTGAAATACCTAGACAGCAGATGATGCACATTTCCTGAGTTGCTTTACAGATGCTAAGTGGAAGTGGAGTCACTCAGTTGTGTCCGACTCTTGGCAACCCCATGGACTGCAGCCTACCAGGCTCCTCTATCCGTGGGATTTTCCAGGCAAGAGTACTGGAGTGGGGTGCCATTGCTTTCTAAAACCCCCATCAATTGAAAGACCCTGAGGGCTTGATGACCTTGAGTTCAAATCCCTAGGTCTACTAGAATCTAAGGATTAATCATGTTAACTCTGTGACATGGTCCTGTTACCTAAATACCAACCAATCAGAGGACTATTCATGAGCTGATCACAAACTCTGAAATTCACCTTCCTCACCATGACTTTAAAAATGCTTTCCTGAAACCCATTGGGTGGGGGTGAGGGGGACATTGGGCTTTTTGAGCACTAGCTGTCCCAGACAACTTATATGCCTTATAATAAATACTGCATTTCCTTGACTGCAACCTAGTGCCAGCAGATTGACTTTATTGGGCATGGGTGAGTAGACTCAAGTTTGGTTTGGTAACAAAATTAGCTGTATTCAAGTATATTTAAAATGGCTTAAGTGGCCAAAAATCACAGTTGCTTAAACCACCAGGATTTGGTCCAGGGGAAAAAAAAAATCTGTGAATAATGTAATCATAGAGGAAATAAAAATGTATTTTAAAGGAGGGAGAAAGTGACATCAGCACAGCTGAAAGAGAAGCATTTTCTGGTTGAAGTATAGAGTTCTATCCCATGTACATTCATGATGCATAGCTCCAANATAGAGGAAATAAAAATGTATTTTAAAGGAGGGAGAAAGTGACATCAGCACAGCTGAAAGAGAAGCATTTTCTGGTTGAAGTATAGAGTTCTATCCCATGTACATTCATGATGCATAGCTCCAAACCATATATTCTTTTTGTGGCCAAGCTGCCTAGAGTAAGGAAAGACTTACCTCCACTGAGAGTACCTTGCTGGGAATGGTATCAAAGAGAATGCTGCAAAGTAAGCTGAAGAAGAAATAAAATTTATATTGCCATTTGAGAAAGTTTAGTAGATACACACTGCCCTTTCTCTAATAAAGGTAAAAGGAAATTATGGTCCAGAGTTGAAATCCCTTAAAATAATTTTTGACACAACTTATTTTTTAATATTATGAAAACAAATGAGGAAATACTAAAAGAGCTATGTGTAGTAACTCTCTAATATTTCTAATCCTAAAAGTTAGGTTAAAAATAATAATTTTATAATCTAACTCCAGTTTTCCCCATCTGCCTTTAAGATAAAGTTAATAAACTGGCAGCTGATGAGTAAGTTTAGCCCATCCAATATGCCACCAAAGTTTTTTTCAAAATAATACATTTTATATCAACATTTAAAAATTGTATTAAAAACCTGTTTTTAATCTTTTATTTGGAATTTTTAAAAAAGACTAGGAGTCCTAGGACACATCAGCTGAAGTTAAGTTGCTAAAGCCAGCTTTCAATAAAGCAGGCCTCTTACCTCCCAACATTTCCCACCTGAGTCACTTTTTCCTCTTATTTCTACTTCCTGCCCTTGCAGGCATCTGAGATCTTCAGTAATGCAAACTCATGTGCTTATTGATATATTACATTCTTAAAGGAGAAAATAATTTTTCATTTATATTTGATATATAATATATATTTTTAAATGTTCTAGTTGCATACTATGAGGAAATAAACCACAATGAGTTTTCTGTGTGGTCAATGACGACTAGCTGAAGACATCAAGAATGCACCCACATGAGCTGGAGATATAGGATCTAGGAAAGATGACCTAGGTTCCGCCATCTTTCCAACACTTAAAAACGAAGAAAAATACATCACTGAATCAACAAGCCAAACACTGTACTCTTTCAAAGTAGGGTTGGATGTCAAGTTCCTTTGTACCACCTGCTACTTAACTACTCTGCTCGACCAAATTTCTGTTTGTTTGTTTTTTTAACTTGTTAAATATAAGTTACTTTAAATCCTAAAAGGCCAAAACAACAAAGCGTTTTATAACGGTAAGACTCTGACAGGTGAGGTGAGGTGAAGTCACTCAGTCGTGTCCGACTCTTTGCGACCCCGTGGACTGTAACCTACTAGGCTTCTCTGTCCATGGGATTCTCCAGGCAAGAATACTACAGTGGATTGCCATGCCCTCCTCCAGGGGATATTCACAACCCAGGGATCGAACCCGGGTCTCCCACACTGGGGGCAGACGCTTTAACCTCTGAGCCACCAGGGAAGCCCAAGATTCTGGCAAGAAGTAAAATATATCTGGGGCTTCCGTGGTGCCTCAGATGGTAAAGAATCCACCTGGGTTCAATCCCTGGGTTGGGAAGATCCTCTGGAGGAGGGCATGGCAATCCATTCTAGTATTCTTGCCTGGAAAATCCCATGGACAGAGGAGCCTGGTAGGCCACAGGCTCTTTCTATGGGGTTGCAGAGTCAGACACGACTCAGCAACTAAGCACTATTAAAAAATATCTGGAAAACTGAAAAGCCAGATGGAAAAATGACAACAGCTTGGAGAGTAAAGCAGGACTCTCAGAATCCATTTACCCTCAACATTCCTCAGCATCTGTCCTGTAATATAACCAAACCCTGCTCAGTTAATCAGAGGTGATTAAAATTATAAGTGGCCCACCTGGCTTATCTACATCATACCCTGCCGTTCTGTACAGCAAGTCCTAATCGGTCTATCCCAGGTCTATGCCATGGTTGGGTTTGCAACTCCAAGCTGCTGGCATTCATTCTGCAAGTGACTTCTGAGACCACTCAGGAGAATGCAACCATGAAACAGTCCATCACTGAAGTGGCCAGAGGGAAATAAAAACTTCACTGGCCTGATTCTAGGAGCCATCCTGGCAGTTGTCCCTAAGTCAGGGTAACAGGGCAGGTGTGACAGAATCTGGAGCTAGAAGCTGCCTGGAATGCTCTGGCAAGCTCCCTTGCACTCAGTTCCCTTCGGCACCCTTCTCTTTGAAGGCCCAAATGTCCCTATTAGGTGCTAACAAAGAGCAAGCTGAGCAAATACATCAGGCTGAGGGCTCTGCTGGGAAAAGAGGTGCTTTCATATCGATGCAAGCCCTAGAGCTGTGGAAGTCAAGCACTAGGTACTCTCACAGCAAGTACGCTGAGTATGAGGATTGCTGCCTCTGCTCTGCCAGAGGGCCAGGAGTCGCTAAGAGAATACCAATGATAGATAGCCCAGAACTCAGAGGTAGTTCGATAGCAGAGAGAACTCTTCCCTGCTCTGCTCAGTGGTAAAGAATCTGCTTGCCAATGCAGGAGACCTGTGTTTGATCCCTGGGTGGGGAAGATCCCCTGCAGGAGGAAATGGCAACCCACTCCCGTATTCTTGCCTGAAAAATCCCTTGGACAGAGGAGCCTGGGAGGCTACAGTCCACATGGTTGCAAAGAGTAGGACACAGCAGGCACACATGCAAAATATAGTAACTATATAAGTACACAGTATAAATATAGTAATTATATAAGTACACAGTATTAATATAGTAACTATATAAGTACACAGTATAAATATAGTAACTATATAAGTACACAGTATAAATATAGTAACTATATAAGTACACAGTATAAATATCGTAACTATATAAGTACACAGCATAAATATAGTAACTATATAAGTACACAGCATAAATATAGTAACTATATAAGTACACAGTATAAATATAGTAACTATATAAGTATATGAATTCAGTTTGCTGTATTTGTGATATCATTCATTTTTGTTAGAATGAGACTTTTTTACTTTCTTTATTCTCACAACATGGGTGCACATCTCTGGGCAAATACTGTTCTTTATCAGCCATATATAGAGAAAATAAATAATACATCACAAAGAACAACTTCAAGGCAAATACCAAATGTTTGCCCTTGTCTACAGAATCTTTTAGCAATTACCTGATGCTGATTAGAAACCTAAAATGTGCTATATACCTATATGATGGATAAAAAGAAATATTAGGAAAACTCAAGAGATGCTGAAGAAGGAATTCATAGGGCCTGGACTCCCATCTTAGGCCTGTTCATGCTGATCATGCTCAGCCACCTTTCCAATGGACTCTGAACTCTGTGTTTAGTGGCTATGAAAACAACAGAAGGCTAAGACCCCCTTCAGACAGGAGAACCTTGAAGATCGTATCTGGGTTACTCATCGCCCAAGAGAAAACATACACTAATCACCCCTTCCTCCAGACAGGCCATAAATTTTTCTGTATCTATCGGAGTGTAACCTTGGGTTTATTGATTATTGGCTAATTGTTTGACTGTTTGAGCACATGAGCACATAGCACGTGAATGATGGGGTTACTGGGATTGTATTTTCTTTGGTTTATGTAAGTCTCAAGGAATTTGGGGTGGTGGGTTCAGATATGTACACATGGGGTATAAAAGATTTTCACAAATGCTGGTCGGGGTCCTTGGCTAAGAGGAGACTCTGCCTTGGGCCCACTGGTGTAATAAACTGCACTCCACTATCTTCATTGTCCTGAGTGAGTTTGCTTCCCAGAACATGTGGCTACAACAATGCTTTATAGTAAAACCAACTTTAGTCAAATTTTCCTTTAGATACTCAACTATTTGGGCAATTCCTTTTTTCTTACAGAATTTCTACAATTAATTTGGCCATTACTCGATATTTATAGAGTACTTTAAAATTTCCTAGTGTTTTACAATTATTGCTTATTTTTTCTTTACAACATTCCCGAAAGGTGTAAGCAGTAAAACTTCTCACCAGGAACAGAACAGGAAACTCTAAACTGCCATTAGAAAAGATATTCTTATAAAGTGTTCTGGGTGGCAAACAGAGTAACAAAATCAGCTGCTTATGCGTTTTACCAGGTTAATTTGGAGTAAAGTCTGCCAACATTTATTTAAACTCAGCTGTTACATTAATTTTCCCTGGTTTAATTATGATGAATTATAACAAATCCTGGCAAGGAACTAGAGTTTAATACAGGGGTCCTAAGACTGAGTCCAGAGCTAGAAGGACCTATAGAGGTTATTAACTCCAGAATAGCTCTGAAAGGCAAGCCATCTCTGATAGATGGGAATTGATTTTAAAATTTTCCAAATAGCACCCTTTCTTCAAACTTTTCCAGTTTAATGAACCCGAGTCTCCCGCACTGTAGGCAGATGGTTTAACCTCTGAGCCACCAGGGAAGATGACTTTTGGTATAGAAATATTATTTTCCTATAGTCCATCCTAAAGGAAGTCAGTCTTGAATATTCATCGGAAGGACTGATGCTGAAGCTGAAACTCCCATACTTTGGCCACCTGATGCAAAGAACTGACTTATTTGAAAAGATTCTGATACTGGGAAAGATTGAAGGTGGGAGGAGAAGCGGATGGCAGAGGATGAGATGGTTGGATGGCATCACCGACTCAATGGACACGAGTTTGAGTAAACTCTGAGAGTTGGTGATGATCAGGGAGGCCTGGCTGCTGCTGTCCATGAGGTCGCAAAGAATTGGACATGACTGAACAACTGAACTGAACTGATAGCCAACCATAATTCAGGCTTTAGAATAAGCCTATTTCCTCTGGTTCATACTTTTATGTCCACAGTCCGAATCCCCAAAACTGAGAGAACAAGACATCCGCAGCAATGTAAAAGCAAAAAGGGGTTTTATTACTAGCTCGAACCAGGACCCAAGCCCCATCCAGCACAGTGGAGTGGTGCAAGGGCTGATTGGTTGCAAGGGGTTCTTGGCATCTATTAATTGGCTAAATTTTGCGCATGCAGGCTCGCTTAAGGGGCTTTTCGTGTTATCTGGGCTAGCTCTAACCAGGCTATGGGGAATATGCTGACTGGCTGAGTCTCAAGGTCGGGGGGGATGATGAACACAGCTCCTTCTGGGCAGTGACCCAGCTTTTTCTGTGATTGTAGCTCTGGCCTGCTTTAGTCCTTGAAGCTTGTCATGGCTTCTGTCAAGTCTCAACACATACCACATAGGAAATGGAGAAATTTGGTTACAAATCTATAATAAACTTAAAAAGAAATATTAGCACATTCCACAGCTACTTACTTTGCAGTGGATATACTTGGTCTTTACATCACATGACCTTAACTGAGCTTTTTACTTTGCACTTTCAGGCTCAGTGGGGACTGATTAAAACAGTTTCTACATATTATACCATAGCATAGACAGTCTTTAAAAAGAGCAGCAATAGAGATCAACAAAAGTTAATTAAATGTTGAACCAAAAAAAAAAAAAAATCACAATGACACCATTACAATACAATGATTTTGACAAGCATGAGTCTTTACACTTAATACTGAGAAGTGGATGCTTCATGTAAAAGGGAAAAAAAAAAAGTAGTTTCTGCCTAGAAGATTAAAATATATTATGGAAACAAAACCACATTTTAAATAGTCAAACAACTGAAAACAATATAAGAAAAATGCAACCTGTGTGGTTTAGACAGAATTAAGAGAATGGTGATGTGAAGAAAGAAAGATTCTAATGAAGAAATGGGATTGAACTAAAACTTCAAAGAGGAGTCTATATAACCAGAAAAGAAGGAAAACACATTCTCAATAAAGGAAGCAACACTTTTATAAAAACTATGTAATCAGAATGGTCTATTCTTAAGGTAGCGATAGAAAATACCTACATAAAATAATTCATACAGTGCAGCAAAGATTAACTTGAATAACAAAGGAAAGATTATCATTTGATCTCATGTAAAGGACATAATTGTTCCATGTGAAAATTTTGATCTGACTTAGAGATTAATATAAAAAGGCAAGACAATGATCAATGATGTGCAACATCAGTAATTTAATGAATAATAAACACACAAATGGGTCCACTGAGAAACAGAGATGAGATAATATAAAGGAGATGATTTGATGGAAAAATATTTTAAGACACAAGAGAGGAAAACAAAATTATATTTTTAAAAGTCTGTTAAAGGTAAATCTCTTAATGAATAAAGAGAAATGAAGATAACTATTACCATTATCTATATAATCTATTACCATAAACTATTACCAATTACCCAAATTGGACATCTTTTTATAGAATAAATCTATCTTCTTTCCATCTATCATAAAATTGTCTCTTTAAGCTCCTCTCTAATATTTGCTTCTTGATTCTCTTCTTTTAGGAGCTTCTCTACAAACTCTCCCTGGTGTTGTTTATTTATTCACTGGATTCAACTCTTTTGAGCATATGCACTTATAAAAAACGAACATGGGCCTCAGATTTACTTTTCTGGTACTGAACTTCTGGCTGAATACTGCCAATAGATGTTTCACAGAGCATCTCCAATATTCACTCCATCAAAAAGAGAATTCCAGGATTTTCCTTACAGTCTGGTGGTTAAGACTCCATGCCCCCAAAACAGGGGACATGGATTCAATCCCATCAGGGAAAGAAGATTGTGCATGCCCCATAGTGTGGTCAAAAATGCAAATTGATTAATTAATTATTTTAAAAAGAAAGAGAAATTTCTACATTTCCCCCAAACCCAGAGCCTCTACATCTTCTAATCTGATGTCATCAAATAATTTAAGTCTACTTCTCACCCTATATTCCTTACAGCAGCCTCTCACTTAATCTTTCTGGCTCCAACTTTTCCCATCTTTATATTTAAACCATATGTTTGATCAAGTTACTTCACTACTACAAAATTTAGTGAGTTTTTTTTTGGAGGGGGAATGTTCTAGAACTGCTGATTTAGATGATAAAGAATCCACCTGCAATATGGGAGACAGGAATTCAATCCCTGGGTTGGGAAGATCCCCTGGAGAAAGAATGACTACCTACTCCTGTATTCTTGCCTGGAGAATTCCATGGACAGAGGCGTCTGGTGGGTTACAGTCCGTGGGGTTGCAAAATGTCAGACAACACTGAGCCACTAACATTTTTATTTTCACTAGAACATATGTTCTAGTAACATCCAAGATTTCTTTCTCCCTTTTCCACTTTTTCTCTCCAGAGACTCTACAATCTTCGTATTTTTTCATTTCCAGAATATTATCTGGAAATATCTCTCCAATCTGAAGGTATGGCTACAGATATTTGTCCATATCTAAAAACCTTCTTTTTCCTTGCAAACTTTTCTATTTTTTAGCAAGTATCTTCTCCTTCAATCTCTCACACAGATTTAATGAGCAACTCCTCTAAATGACTGCTCACTTCCATCTAGCTCTGCTGGCAATCTGAGTGACCACGATACTGGCATATTGTTCTACTGTGACCTTATCAGACTATCAAGCTGCAGGTCCACAAGTTTCAGCCACATAACTGTTCAATTAATATTATGATATTTTAATTGAGATCTTTCTGTAACCTAGAGAAAAATTTTAATTTCTTGGAAGTAATTGCCAAAGTAAGAAATGATGAGTACCTATCCAATTTTTTATGAACCTGTACATTTCTTTGCTTGTGAGATTCTTCTTATTCTTCCTATCACACTCTGAACAGTGTCCGCTCATTAGGCACCAAAAGATAAAAATAAAAAATAAATCAACCTAATTACATGGGAGAAGTGAATGGCAACCCACTCTGATATTGTTGCCTGGAGAATTCCGTGGACAGAAGAGCTGCAGTCCATGGGGTTGTAAGAGTCAGACATGACTGAGTGACTAAACCATAACACCAGCATCATAAAGGAAGAAAAAATAATAAAATTGAGCACCACTGCAGTGCTAGCCACACAACAGCTGCTCTATTTGTGTTGTTTACAAAGATTTCCAATATAACTAGTTAATATAACTACATTAGGAAAGAGCATTTGGATAAAGTAGAATAAAAGCCTTCAACATAGTTTAGGGTTTTTATGAAAACTGAATGGTACACAGTAGCAGTTCAGACACTGGAATGAGACAGAACAACTGATATCTAACATTTCAAGATTTACATACCTCATATGGCTGTCACAAAAATTAAATGAAATAACACAGGCAGAAAAGCTCATATATAATTACCTATTTTGATCATTACAATGATTATGATTGCATTATATATAAACTGGACAACAGAGGGAAGAGTTTGGACTGGGGAATCAGAAAGGTCCAAGTTTAAATATTTGCCAGATGTGTGACCTATGATAGTTGATTAACGTCACTGAATTTTCTTCCTTTTTTTTTTAACTACAGTGATAACTAAAATTAGACACAACCTTATACTTTTAAAATGATACAGATATAGTAACTAGAATGAAAAATGGCATACAGAAAATATTAAAATAGTTGCTTCTTTTCTCCTATGTAAAAGACCAGTTTTTCACTTTTATTTTTAATAGTTTAAGTTTTGAAAGATACAAAATATTCTCTAATTATATTAGAAATTAGTAGCCTATTAACAGAGAATAGAGATTTCTCAGTGTCACTTAGACCAGAGAATAGTGTTTATAATAGTGTTTAGGGTTTGATTTTTCTAAAATTAATAATAAGCAGAAATTTAGGGGACACAGAATCATGGCACAAGAGATTTTAAAGTATATCCCCCACAATAATACCTGAGTAGCTCCAAAGTCCTTAAAATTCCAATAATTTTTTTCTCCTCCCCACAAATTTAAAAAATAAAAAAATGAACAAACAAATAATGAAAACCCATTATCCTTATTATCACCTAACTGACAATGTTTTTCCACTAATATCTAGATTTACTTTGAGAGATGTCTTTTAAACAGAAAACTCTTACTGTTCTAATCCTGCTCTTGGTTGGGATTTACAGCCCTGATATTAATGATATTCATTAATTCTGAAGGAATAAAGAGGCAAGTGAGAAATATTAGAAGCAGTGAATGAAAGGGAAAAAGAACTCCTTTATTAAGCTCATTCATTTTTACCAATGTTCTATAAATTTATTTGCATGATCTATAAATTTCTAGTTATTACACATTATTTGTAGTAGAGGGGAAACAATGGTAATATCCATTTTTATTATTTTAGATGTTATGAAGAATTCAGAATGTCTTAAACATATGTGTCTTCCGTCAGTGAAATCAATGCTTTGAGAGGATTAAATACTGATTTTTTTTTTAAACCAATCTGAGGATACATAAATATTTAATTCCTAGACAACATTCTAGAGAGGCTAAAAGAGACCTCTCTCACTCTCCCTGATTTGTGTTTTTTGTTTTTTGTTTTAATTGAGGTCAATTCACTGGGAAAAAAAATGGAAAAGGACGGAGTTTTTCATTTCTCCTACCACAAGGTACTTTCTTTAATACCTCTTTTCCTACAAATCTTATTTATAAAAGTTGGAAAAAATAATTTTGATTAATGACCTAATTTTAAGCAAAATGAGTTTGATTAATCAACATTATCCTATGAAGTATCACTTTTAGAGAAAGATTCTTTCATGAAAGTTTATAGGAATTTGCAATATTTAAGTACCTGTTAATCTTCCTAAATATACCAACTGTAAGTTTTTCACAATTCATTGATTTAAAAGTATTTTGCACAGTTTTTGAGAGGAGCAGATTAACATGAAATTTGTCAGTAACACTGCCTTTCTCACAAGCTATAACTTTTGTAGAGTGGAATCTGAATATGTTTCTTCTATGCATATTGAGTATTAGCGTGAATACAATTAGATCCAACTGAAAAATGCCACCTGCTGCCTAATCACAAATTTTGTTATCCTCTTGCAGTTTTCAGGTTATTCTCTTTGTGTTTGGATTTCAACAATTTGATACGTCAAAAATTAACTAAAAAACCTTGAACTATTAAATCTCAGTCTTTGCCAAAGGGATTGTGTGTGCTTATTGAGACACATCTTCACCGCCGTCAGAGAGTTCCCAACTCTGCCTTAGCCTTCACTTTCTACTTGTATGCAGGGCCACAGGGTAAGCCAAAGGTGAAAGGTTAGTGTCTTTCTCAACTCTTTCCTGGGCCTGAGCATAACTCTGCCTATGTAAGCGTCCTTCTAGATTCCCAGATACATGTCAGAGAGTTTTCCAAAATTTTATTTTGCCAATATTTCCTTTAAGTTGTTTTTTTTTTTTCTTTTTTGGTAAGCTTCTTATTAGTCCCAACTGATATAACTTCCTTGCTACTACTGCTGCTAAGTTGCTTCAGTCACGTCCGACTCTGTGCGACCCCATAAATGGCAGCCCACCAAGTCCGCCATCCCTGATGCATGAAAGTGAAAAATGAAAGTGAAGTCGCTCAGTATTGTCTGACTCTGTGCAACCCCATAGACTGCAGCCCACCAGGCTGCCCCGTCCCTGGGATTCTCCAGGCAAGAACACTGGAGTGGGTTGCCATTTCCTTCTCCAATGCATGAAAGTGAAAAGTGAAAGTGAAGTTGCTCAGTCGTGTCCAACTCTTCGCAATCCCATGGACTGCAGCCTACCAGGCTCCTCCATCCATGGAATTTTCCAGGCAAGAGTACTGGAGTGGGCTGCCATTGCCTTCTCCCCGATAACTTCCTTAGGCAACTGCAATTTAACTAGTTGCTGCTGATTGCTTCTGACAAACACCCAAATAATACGGCTGAAGACAGAATATTGCTGCCTGTACTGAGTTAGGCCAGAGGCAGGTGCTAACAATGGAGGTTTTTAGGAAACTGTTATGTGGGTTATAAATAGAGACAATGAAGCTTTTCGTAAGCTCCAAATCTATTCTGCTCATTCAGTGACTACCACACTACTGTTTTTCACAGCTACTGGGCTTGTAATGCTTTTGTTTTCAATGTCACTGCAGATCTGAGAAGAGGGAGTTGGGAAAAAGGCAAGTTAAAACATGAGAAAGTTTGCTAAACTTACTGAGATTCTGTTCTTTTTCTAGATTAAGTACTCCTTAGAGTGTTGTAAGCCTTTAATTAATTTCCAGAATTCTAAAAGAGTTAATTAGAACAATATTTTCATTCTCATAATTTCTTTCATTGGGTAATGGATTTGCCAGAGTCATTACTCTATCATTCTGGAGTTTATCAGTTTAGATAGTAGGTTTTTTTAACTTTTTGTTCAATGTAATTCTTCTTATCTTCCTCAAATATTTATAGAGAGACTACTAAACTGTCCTTAGCTTTGTGGTTTGAATACAAAATCAGTAAAAGCAAGAAGTCTCAAATTGCCTATAATGCTATCATGAATCCCTGTTTGTTGCAAAAAAAAAAAAAAAAAAGGACTAGTAGCTATAAAAATATAGAAGTGATGATGATCCTTATATTATTCTTCAATTTTACATTTTAAAGATCTGAGCACTGTGGGTTCCATGATTTTGACCAAATCACAAATCCAGAAACTGTTAGCAAAAAAATGGAATTTCTCATTCTCAATCAAGTGATTATTCCTTTCCACCTGTCATGTCAATTTCAAAATCACTGAGTTAATTAACACTTTTATTAAACATTGGAGACATCTTAAATTAACTGTCTTATTGCACAAATAAGGTAAATACAACTGAAAAACAATGTAATTTTTATTAATGAACTTATGTGCTTAATTGTTCAGTTGTGTCCNTAATTAACACTTTTATTAAACATTGGAGACATCTTAAATTAACTGTCTTATTGCACAAATAAGGTAAATACAACTGAAAAACAATGTAATTTTTATTAATGAACTTATGTGCTTAATTGTTCAGTTGTGTCCAGCTCTTTGAGACCCCATGGACTGTAGCCCACCAGACTCCTCTGCCTATGGAACTTCCCAGGCAAGAGTGCTGGAGTGGTTGCCTTTTCCTACTCTAGAAGATCTTCCTGACCCAGGGATTAAACCTGCATCTTCTGCACTGGCAGGTGGATTCTTTACCACTGACACCATCTGGGAATCCAGTGAATTTATAATCTAATAAATAATCAGGATTTACACAGAAAAAATAGAAATATGATTAAAATGTTCCAGACTCTATTTATATAAGCATTTAACTATTTAAATTAACAGCAGTTCCCCCCCCTGCAAGTGATTGGCATAATGATTATAGCCATAATGAAATACTCAGGAAAATATATATACATACAGCGAACTCATGAATTTGGATTATAAAGGACACCTCAATTTAATTCATGACAGCTATCTTACCAAGAGTAAGTCTTTCCCAACTTCTTTAGCCAGAGTCATGCTCCCATAGCACTTTAATCACAATTTTCTTATAGTATTTACCAATGTAATTCATCTTTTTATCTACCTGCCTCCTCCACTAGACATGATAACCTCTGAACACAGATACTGCTATTGTGAACCCCCAAGATCTAAAAGATACAAATTATATTTAACAATTGCTCCTTAAATGAATGAATGAAATCATGCTTGAATTTACCTTCCACTGTGCATAAGCAAATAGAGATTCAGAATGGATAGGATAGCATAAACTTTATTCTACGTGAATGTGAATTCTGGTGAAAGTGCGCATATTTAGGTCAACGGACTGTGTCTATTGACATGCAAGAGGAAAAACTGAGTTCAGCTACCTGAGGTACAGGGATAATTTTTTCAAAAATCTGGGAAATTCTTTCCTGAGATAAACACAAGTACCAAAACTTTGCTTCATAGTGTCTGGGAATGAATAAACACTATTCACATCTGGTAACTCAGTTCCCACCTTTGCAGAAAGAGTAAGCCAGGAAAAGCCAGCATGGATAAAGAAAATCTTCCTCCTTATTATGCTGTCATTAGCTATGCTTTGAAGAGCTCTTAGGCCATTTACTTTTATAACAAAAGTTAAAGAAGAGAGAGAGAGAGAGAGAGATAATCTCAGGGGATGGTACATAACCACTTCTACTTATTATTTTTAAATTTGGTGTTACCAGCAGTGGATGCAAAGTCTTTCCTCTTGGCAGAAATAGAGGCAAAGAATTTCATTGTTGTGAATTATCCACTGCAGAAACTATTCTGTTCATATCCATAATTTACCATAATAAAAAGATATGTCCCTAAGTAGCAAAAGCAGACATAAAACTTATGAAGTTATATGTAGTAGATGTGGGTACAATGAAAAGAAAGGGTCAAGAATAGAATATTCTTACAAAAAGCAGAATTATTCACTCAGTTACTAAGTGAATCTCATTTTCAAAAGCAAGGATGAATTTTAAAATGAGTATTTTTATTTCTATGATAAGTCCTTTAAGAAATAGTATTTTGTGAAAAATCCATGAGGACTGTATGCACAGTCATAAAGCTGAATCATGTTATAAAACCTATATGTTACATCCATTAATTTTTTTAAAACTTCAGGTTCTCTATATCAAACTCTAGGCTGTCTCATTAAAATTAGATAATTATAAATTATTTGATATTGTTTTGAGAACACTTACTATTCCAATCTTGCTATTAAATACAATCAAATTTTATTATTATTTTATATTACTGGCATTTCATCTTCAATCACTGACTTGTTTTTCCTTTAACTTTAATGTTATCCAATAACTGCAACAGACAATAGGGAAAAATAAGTTCCAAAAGTGTTCTCTACTGCTCTTTATGCATATTTTGGAGAAAATAAATGAGATTGCTGCTTTGCATTCAGTCAGAATAGCTCCAATTTTAGTCTATTTTTTAGCAGATGTGTGTATATGTGATTCCTGAGAATGGTACAAACAGTTGCACATATATTTATGGCCAACATTTTTACCTCGATACTGACACATGAAAGTATAAAATCAAAACGCTTTCATTTCTAATGAATGTTGTTTGATGGCCAAAGGGGCCCAATAAATAAATAAATATGCAAGCAAGCAAGACTATCCTTAATTTCCTTTAGGGCTCTGTTAGATTNCATCTATACAGCACTGATGTTAAAACATCTAGGTTAAAGATGATAGGTTTCTCCACCTTGAGGGTCCCCCCTAGAGGATCACTGAGTTTCTGTTTTTGAAGCCAATACTCTGCTTTGCTGGATGCCTGGTGACCTCTGCCAGCATTCAGAAGTTGTCTTGTGGAATTTATTCAGCGTTGCAATGTTCTTTTGATGAAGTAGTGAGGGAGAAAGTGTTCTCCCCGTCCTATTCTGCCGCCATCTTTTTTCGCACCTCCTGTTCTGATTCATTCTTAAACTAATCCTTTTCTGAAGTTGTCTCCCAAAATCTCTGAAGATAAAGAGATGCAAAGTATCATCTGATAAACCATTATCTAAAGGAACCTGCAGCAAAATGCAATGTGGTTAGAAACATGGAATTTCAAATGAGGGAATATCA
The DNA here is from genome assembly GCA_006410735.1 of Raphicerus campestris. NCBI lineage: Eukaryota > Metazoa > Chordata > Mammalia > Artiodactyla > Bovidae > Raphicerus > Raphicerus campestris. The sequence continues at coordinate 384,486 of SJYW01016377.1, read as the reverse complement.
AAATTAAAGTTCCATCAAAATTGAATTTGCTGCTTTAAGACATTTCATTCTTTCTTGAATCAAACATCTAAATGCTTCTTTTCTGATTCTCCTGTGTTAGAGAGAATTCTCCCTGATTCAGCCATGTTATCTGTTGCTGAAATCCTCCAGACTGCAGTAGGTCACTCTAGAGAAATACTTTTCATTAGACAAGAAGGAAGGAGGAACAGAGAGAAAGAGAGTGCAAAAGGGAAGAGGGAAGGAACTAGGAGAAGCCAGGACACAAACAAGCAAGCGACGCTTCAGGAAGCTAAAATAGCACCTAAGAATGGGCTGAGTTGCAGAGCAGAACATATTGATTCTTTATACCAGCACTGTCCCAAAGTATAGTAAATAGCAATTACTCTTTCAGAACTGCAATAGCTGAAACACTAAAAAGCTGGACAGACATGTTAGCTCTAGAGTATTATATTTTATATATATATCTTTACAAATTATATGGATATAATCCTCCCAAACCACGACACCCCCGACCACCACCACCACCATGACCACCTGTGGGATTCTCCTGTTGATTTGGGGGCAATGAGAAGCAAAGACAGAGTCCAGTGTTGGTACTACTTCATTTGCATCTTTCATATACCAGTGAACCTGATGTCAAAATGAAACTGCACACAAAAGGGCAGTAGTGACTTCATTCCATCTCTACCTTCATTAGTCATCTAAATATCAGAGGTGGGGGGTTAGGTACATGCAAGTGCATGAAATAGAAAGAAACTGAAATTTTTGAACACTACAAAGAAACCTTGGTTTTTAGCAGCTTTGTGAGTTGCCTGCTAATATAGAAAGCAATAAGGAAATACACAAACTTGGAAAAACAAAATGGAATGGCTTTACTCAGATAACAGACATCTGTGGAAAGATGAAATGTTAAAAGAAGTCTTTCAGACTAAAGATGGTTGTCTTGCACTTTTACAAAAGAATTTTTCTTGTTTCTCCCTGAATTTTACTGAGAACCAAGCAATAAAATTTATGTAACTTAGCCAGAATAATTTATTTTCCCATTTCTGTTAGGTTAATATCTTTTAGAGAAAAAAAAAAAAAAACCTGTTTCCCCACTTATGTCACCTTTGTGCTGATTTCTCTCATTTAAACAAGAACACACCTGATTAAGGAGCAGATGTCTTGTCCCTGGGTGGTTGGTTTATTTTTACATAACTATTACATTACAGAAAAGACACTCAATTTCCTAATAACTGCACTTTAGTTAAATAATTTTTGATCTGGTCTTTTGCACTTCTTAGAAGTGAACATATCGTATTCCATACACAAAACCTTAATACTGCCATTACCAAAATCAGCTGAGAGTTTTACAGGAAAAGACTCTGAGCTTAAACAGAGAAATTCTTAACTGATAATTAACTTGGAAAGGTCCCTTAACTGTTCCTACTCTCAGGTCCCTAATCTGTGGACACAAGAGTGATAATACCTTTCAGGGTTGCTAGAGAGGGCAGGCTATCCTGTGCTATGGTTGCCATGAAAATATCTAAGTGAATTATAATATTATGGTTGAAAGCTTCATTATTTGAAGGAATGATTTCAGCTTGGATCTAAGAAAGGAATGGCTCTTTTTATCCAAAAGAATTTTAAAACTCCCTGTCTTGTTGCCCTCAAAAACACAGGGAGAGAAATCACTTTGAAGAATCTAATGATGAAATCTATTATTGCATTTAGAAAGCAAAAGGGCTGTAGCACTGCGGAGCTTTTGGTTTGTTTGTTTTTAATCAATTTATTTTCTTATTGAAGGATAATTGCTTTACAGAATTTTGTTGTTTTCTATCAAACCTCTACATGAATAAGCCATAGGTATACATACATCCTCTCCCTTTTGAACCTCCCTCTCATCTCCCTCCTCATCCCATCCCTGTAGGTTGATACAGAGCCCCTGTTTGAGTTTCCTGAAGTGTTAGTTGCTCAGTCATGCCCGACTCTTTGTGACCTCATAGACTGCAGCCCACCAAGCTCCTCTGTCCATGGGATTTTTCCAGGCAAAGATACTGGAGCGGGTGGCCATTTCCTTCCCCAGGGGATCTTCCTAACCCAGAGACTGAACCCAGGTCTCTTGCACTGCAGGCAGACTCTTTACCACCTGAGCTATGAGCCATACAGCAAATTCCCTTTGGTTATCTATTTTGCATATGGCAATGTAAGTTTCCATGTCACTCTTTCCATACATTTCAGNCTGAACCCAGGTCTCTTGCACTGCAGGCAGACTCTTTACCACCTGAGCTATGAGCCATACAGCAAATTCCCTTTGGTTATCTATTTTGCATATGGCAATGTAAGTTTCCATGTCACTCTTTCCATACATTTCAGCCTCTCCTCCCCTCTCCCCATGTCCATAAGTCTATTCTCTATGTCTGTTTCTCCATTGTTGCCCTGTAAATAAATTCTTCAGTACCATTTTTCTAGATTCCATATGTTTGCATTAGAATACGATATTTATCTGTTTCTGACTTACTTCATTCTGTATAACAGGTTGTAGGTTCATCCAACTCATTAGAACTGACTCAAGTGTGTTCCTTTTTATGGCTGAGTAATATTCCGTTGTATATTACCACAACTTCTTTATCAATTCATCTGTGAAAGGATATCTAGGTTGCTTCCATGTTCTAGCTATTAAAAATAGTGCTGCAATGAACAATGGGATACATGTGTCTTTTTCAATTTTGGTTTCTTCAGGGTATATGCCTAGGAGTGGGACTACTGGGTCATATAGTGGTTTTATTCCTAAATTTTTAGGGAATCTCCATACCATCTTTCATAGTGGCTGTATCAATTTATATTCCCAGCAACAGTGCAAGAGCATTCCCTTTTCTCCACACCCTCTCCAGCATTTATTGTTTGTAGCCTTTTTAATGATGGCTATTTTGACCAATGTGAGGTCATATCTCATTGTAATTTTGATTTGCACTTCTCTAATAATGAGCGATGTTGAGCATCTTTTCATATCTTTGTTAGCCATCTGTATGTTTTCTTTGGAGAAATGTATGTTTAGGTCTTTTTCCGACTTCTTATTGGGTTGTTTATTTTTCTGGTATTAAGTTGTTTGTTTTTTAGTCTCTAAATTTATAAGGTCAACTGATTTTAAGGAGAGAATGCTGTTGTTTAGTTGCTAAATTGTGTCTGAGTCTTTTGTGACACCATGGACTTTAGCCCACCAGGCCCCTCTGTCCATGAGATCTCCCAGGCAAGAATACTGGAGTGGGTAACCATTTCCTTCTCCAGGAGATCTTCCCCACGCAGGGATCAAAACTGCCTCTCCTGCATTGCCAGGTGGATTCTTTACTGCTGAGCCACCAGAAAAGCTATTAAGGAGAGAATAGTGAATGGATAAATGTCTTCTAAAATAAGAGAAAACACTCAAGATTGACAGAATGTAAGTTAAAAACATATGTAAGCAAAACAAGGAATTATGCTTTGGAATTTTTTTTTCCCCCACAGAGCAAAACTGCAATGCCCCACAGCAAAAAATGAACAAACATGACAGAAACTTGAGGCTGTATAAACTGTATAAAACACATATCTGGCCTTTATAAAGCTGGTTGTAGAATATCAAGGTGGCAACAATGAAGCACCTACTCCATTATGAAAATACACAATTTGACACATATGTTGAAAGTTGAAACATATGCTCACATGGCAGAAGGGAAGTTTGGTTAACTGAGAGCTAAGAAATTTTAATATTTTAATCCCCTAACCTGCAGACACAGCTGCCTCTGAGTTCAACTACTGGTAAGGTTACAGGAGCAAGGCAGCCAGCAGCGCAAGGGCAGAAGGATAGGTAGTTATACATCATGTTGGCTTGAGGGGCAGAGCCATCCACCTTCTCTTCCTTCATCCTTGTGCTACTCCATCAGCTCTTTAGGATTAAAGTGAAGTGTCCATTCATCATTAAACCTCTGTCCTGCAATGTGCTAGATAGCTTGGGCTAGGGTTGAATACAGAAGTTCATGTACAACTCTACCTCACATGTCTGTCTTATCAGCCTGCCCCAAAACAGCCCTACCTCTTACTTCATGCTCACTCCTGGCAGAGAACAGCAAGGAGACATTGGGCTGGGAAACAAGACACCTTTACTAGATAAAACCTTCACAGAGACCAAGCAAGCTTCAGGAACCAGTTCTTGGAAAAAATGTTGGGAAGACTGTGCTTGCTTGATCAAGATCCACTAAAAGCCTAAGTCTTTTTCCCACTTGAAGCATCAAGGGGAGGCCAGTAATTAAGCTCAAAATCATTATTAGACATGTGATCACACATGCCAAATGAAAAGTGGCTACTGGTGGTGAGCTTATCACTGGTAAAAAGTATGTTTTATGAAAAACAAAAGCATGAATATAAATCTTTAAGATTGAATAGAGTTTCAGAGAAACATCTATTTCTACTTTATTGACTATGCCAAAGCCTTTGACTGTGTGGATCACAATAAACTGTGGAAAATTCTGAAAGAGATGGGAATACCAGACCACCTGACCTGCCTCTTGAGAAACCTGTATGCAGGTCAGGAAGCAACAGTTAGAACTGGACATGGACCAACAGACTGGTTCCAAATAGGAAAAGGAGTATTTCAAGGCTGTATATTGTCACCCTGCTTATTTAACTTCTATGCAGAGTACATCATGAGAAACACTGGGCTAGATGAAGCACAATCTGGAATCAAGATTGCCGGGAGACATATCAATAACCTCAGATATGCAGATGACACCACCTTTATGGCAGAAAGTGAAGAACTAAAGAGCCTCTTGATGAAAGTAAAAAAGGAGAGTGAAAAAGTTGGCTTAAAGCTCAACATTCAAAAAACGAAGATCATGGCATCTGGTCCCATCACTTCATGGGAAATAGATGG